>JAQFYU010001291.1:0-15496 GCA_034694905.1 Ceratophysella granulata | reverse complement strand
AACTGGTGACTCACAATTAATTTTGAGCTAATAATTAAGAATGAGGCCAGAGGCGGATGGCGTATATCGTCCTTAAGAGCTGCGCACGTTCTGTTCTATGCTTGAAGAGGGCGATTGGTTGCAATTGCAATTGCAACTACTCTACAGCTATTCAGGTTACAGACGGAAGACAGACATTTTGCTAAACCTTAATACAATCTATTCTGAATACGATTCGATTTTCCACTCGTAATTCGATTCTCAGATAAACGTTCAAATTTTTATTTGATACTTATTTTGTTTTCTTGGATTTGACTTTGACTGCTTTAAAACCAACTACATAGTAACAAACACATTTTGGCATAAATGGAGAAAATACACAAATAAATAGTAATTTGCCCATTGCCCAATCAATCTCTGACATGGACAAATACAAACCTATTGCATTTTGCATTCCTAGAAACACGTGTGAATGCTGCTTACTGAGATTGATTTAAAATAATATTAAGATTTTTCATGCTTTTATATCAATCCTGTTTACGGGGTACTTGTTGTGCTATTGTCTGTTGTGGAAGTTCCCTTAGTTGTGGTTAAGTCTGGCGTGATTTTGGTGCTTGTTCTTGCGGTGCCGGTTGTTGTTTGAGGTGCGCAAGTCGAATGTCTTCCAGCACATTTGGCGATGTAGCCCAGCGGAACAAAGCTAATGCTGTTACCAGGTTTTGCCAAACGCTGGCTAATTAGACAACAGTAGTCATGAATACAACCTTGTTTGGAACAGAAACGAGCATCAGAACTGGCAAAAGTCCCCAATGACCAAAGAAGGAAGCCAATTTTGATCATCTGGAAAAATAGAAACAGGTATTTAAGATTTTTGCAGCAATTTTATACGACAACAGTAATGATATCCGGATGATATGATTGTGTTTTTCGCTAATATTTTGTAATGGATTTATTAAATTTTGGTATTTTTTAAATTAGTTTTCTCTAATGAATCTTCTTCCAGTATTTAATTGATTAAAATCGGATTCAAGTCAACTAAAAAATTTAATTCCTTGCAGAAGCTGCACGCCTTCGCAATTAATCGCAGTCGTAAATTAAAATCTAATATTGCGGAACTTATAAATTACAGTATACTAAAGTTTAAGCTGGATAGATTGATAGAAAATTGAACCAAATGTCCAAAAATTCTACGATTTTACCTTGATTAGCGTGGAGGAGTGCATGACGCGGAGCGGAATGGCTATAATTCTCCAGACAAAAAATCCAAAACCCGAGCGCAGAGAAATATTGTGTGACGGTAGGTTAGTCACAGAACCTAATCTTCTGGAAGCTGGTAAAGTCAGACTGATGTCCACATTGAGACATCAATTTAGTTTTATATGAACGATTTGACACAAATTGGTGTATCACTTGGAACTTGGAACAAACTATAGATTTAAAGTGTTGAAAACTGGGTTTATCCACATTTAATATATTTTGAGCTACTTGTATTTGAATTTTATACATTGTAAATTGTAATTACATAATTCGATTCGACTCGATTCGAGTACCAAGTATGTACACAAATGAATATTAACCCGATTTAAGCTTGACGTGTAAGTCGTTTCCAATGTACTATTAATAGCAATAACGAAGTCAATCGATGCATTTGTCGGAGTTATGATGGCGTAAATAAATGAGGAGCACATTAAAACACTTAAGTGCTTCAACCCTGAAGAATGTGTTCACCTGCATCTGGGTAACTGTTAGGCCAGTAAACGGTTTTAGTACTATGCTTCAGCTTTAAATGACGGTTGTTAAACTAAATTCCGTTCTCTACACATTTATTCTTTCTTTAATGCATTCAATTCTTACAACTTTTATAAACGTGGCCGTTGAATTGTTTTTGATCTTCTAAAGTAATGGTGGCGGGAAATTCAAAATTGAATTTACGTATATTCAGTACGCAAAATATATCTAAAAAATAAGGTTACTATGGCAATAGAACTTCAAGCAAGAAGGACAAGAATTTTCAGCGTTTCCTTTTCATTTCCACTCTAGTCTTAGAATATACAGTATTAATACCTCTATGTGTCATTCAACATCATTGCATCAAATCACAGACAGGCACAGACACAGATCAAGAATTAGGAACAGATCATCAATCAATCAATCCCCTTTTGCTTTTAGTTGTGTGTGTGTGTGTGTTGTTGTCATCGTGTCGTGTGTCGGTGTCGTGGCAGAGTGAAGCGTAGTACGAGTAGGAGAGAGCGGAGGATTTAGGTAAGTCTCCGAGCATTGGTCATTCTAGGTCACAACCGACTCGGTTTGAGCGTTGTACCGAATTTTAAGGGCGTTCAGAAACAGAATATGTAACTCTTATTCGGGGCTGAAGCGCCTAAGGGTCTGTATTCAAGGGTCAAAGGTCATAGTTGTCACTATAAAACCAAATCTAACATATGACACGTCGTTAGAAAGGTAATTTTAAGGGCGTTCAGAATATGTAACTCTTATTTGGAGCTGAAGCCCCATACGGGTCCTTATTCAAGGGTCAAAGGTCAAAGTTGTCACTATAAAACCAATTCTCACATATGATACGTCGTTAGAAAGGTCATTTTAAGGGCGTTCAGAATGTGTAACTCTTATCTACTTTAGGTTTGGTTAGGTTCTGCCGAAACGGGCAAAGCGAGTTAATCTACTTTTAGTTAAGCTAGGTTAGATTAGGTTCGTCAAAGCAAACCTAAAGTAGATAGGAGTTATACATTCTGAATGCACCTTTCTTTGATAATAAATTTGGTTGGAGTGGAGCAAAGCGGACCCCTTTTTTTGAGCTCGGGACTTGGTCGATTTTTTTGAAAATTGAAAAAAAAATTATAGAGACAAAAGTTGTAGCATTTATCCAGGCCGTCATTTTAAAGTATAACACTGACCCCCGTGACCTCCCTGAGGTCAAACTTGACCTTTTGTCTAAACTGCGGAATTAAGAAAAATGATCCAGACAAAAGTTGTAGCATTCATCGAGGTCGTCATTTTGAAGTATCACACTCTGACCCCCGTGACCTCCCTGAGGTCAAACTTGACCTTTTGTCTAAATTGCGGAATAAAAAAAAATGATCCAGACAAAAGTTGTAGCGTTCATCGAGATCGTCATTTTGAAGTATCACACTCTGACCCCCGTGACCTCCCTGGGGTCAAACCTGACCTTTTGTCTAAATTGCGGAATTAAGAAAAATGACCGAGACAAAAGTTTTAGCATTCAACGAGGTCGTCACTTTGAAGTATAACACTCTGACACCCGTGACCTCCCTGGGGTCAAATCTGACATTTTGTCTAAACTGCGGAATTAAGAAAAATGATGTACACAAAAGTTGTAGCATTCAACGAGGTCGTCACTTTGAAGTATAAAACGCTGACCCCCGTGACCACCCTGGGGTCAAATCTCACATTTTGTCTAAACTGCGGAATTAAGAAAAATGATGTACCCAAAATTTGTAACATTCAACGAGGTCGTCACTTTGAAGTATAACACGCTGACCCCCGTGACCACCCTGGGGTCAAATCTGACCTTTTGTCTAAACTGCGGAATTAAGAAAAATGATTTGACCCCCGTGACCTCCCTGGTGTCAAATCTGACCTTTTGTCTAAAATGCGGAATTAAGAAAAATGACCAAGACAAAAGTTGTAGCATTCAACGATGTGAGTAAGGTCATATTGAGCTCCGACGACCTATTGACCTTGAAACGGACCTTGTAGTCTTAAGTCATATCTTTGCACAATTTGGCAAAGCAGTCAAATTTGTCGCTGATGGTCTTGATTCCCCATGACCTCTTAACCTTGAAATCGACGTAAGGATGCAAAGTTTCACTCTTAAAACTAGGAATGATTATAGAAGGGTTTCACTAGACCGTATACCCAGAGCCACGAGCGAGCCCGGCTCTGAGCTACTTGGCTTTTCTGGAGAGAGAACAAGACAAGAGCATGCATGTTCTGCTGAGGTTGGTTGTGGGAAGTGGGCTATTAAACCATGAATGGCATGCATTTATGTAAGCAACCGTTTCAAACTGCTTAACGACTTATTTCTGCATAGTAACCGTTTCAAACTGCTTAGCAACAACGGCTTAATTAACACTGCATAGTAACTGCTTCAAACTCCATAGCAATGCATTTCAAGCTGCTTAGCAACCAAGTATGTCTGCATAGAACCTGCCTCCTGCTCCTTAGCAACGCATTCCAAATGCTTAGCAACTGCCTCCTGCTCCTTAGCAACGCTTTCCAAATACATGCAACCTCAGTTGAAGATACATGCCCTTGTCTTCTCGTTCTCTCTCCAGTCCAGAGCTAAGTAGCTCAGAGCCGGGCTCGCTCGTGGCTCTTGGTATACGGTCTAGTAAGGGTTTCGGCTTGCCTTGGCCATCGTCAGGGGCGGAGCTTCACCGCCCGACCCAGTTACGGGTTAGGGATCAGGTGCATCCCCTCGACACATTTGTTATCGGGGCCGCCGGTAGCCCCGCTATGACTTCACATGGTTAGTGAAATGACGGTATGTAAACCCAGTTTACATTCTGGAGTTCTACATGATTAAATACACGGTTTGTTAACCCAGTGGTCTTTCTGGGGATTGAAATTGGAACACAATATTGAGTTATTGGCTAGTGCAGATATAATGAATGATATAAATTTTACGAAAGACACCGGTATACCTGGCATCCTATTTCACTAGCTGTAGTAACATCTATGACATGAAGAACAGTTTTGTTGTAGGTCAAATGTTCCTAGTTAATTTTGTTGCTAATAACTTTATATATTTGGTATTTGATTTTCGTGTGCACAGCAGTATTCAGCTTAATTTTGTTTGAGAATCAAATACACTATCAATGACGACAGAGACGATTATTGGTTTTAATTGCAAACTCATTGACCCCGGGATAAACCCGCCGCACGTCGTCTAGAAAACGCAATAAGCGCAGCCCTTCGTTACGACGATGTCTTGGTGCGACCGACCGCAAGATATTGTGGCGGTAGAGGTACTCTCGGATGTAGTTAGGAACAAAAGAAACACGCCGGCAGGTTCGAAGATGAGATTTTAGGGTCCGCCACATTCTTTCCAGTTTGTTGTCGTGAACCTTGACTAGCACAATATTTGTGCCAGGCACAGGACGACCAAGCCTTGGCCTACCTCCGCGTACACGAGTTGGGTGAATATTCACGAATATAAGACTGATTTACCTTGGAGTGTCTATATAATCTATCTATCTGTTTTCCTATCAACCTCACAGTGGATATCCGCTTGTGTGACATCGATTCTCCAAAACCAAAATGCAATTAATTTGTACACTTTGATAAATGGAATACTCACGCGCTCAAAAAATGTATCTTTTAATGGGGATACAGTGTATCTGTAAGGTTTGCAGCGCCATCTGAAACCCAGTTTGTTATCGGGCATGCGTTGCATTCGCAGTATTCTTTGGCAGTGCAGACAGTGAACCACGCGTGGTATTAATCCCAAGTCGTAAGACGCCTCAATCGCATCCTCCTCGGTCCGAAGGACGTCAAACATACGAAAGATGTTACATGTCGGGCCTTTCAATAGCTGTCGGAATGCCAGGTTGGACTAGATTGTGGTGTGGTTTAGCGTTTTACAAGCAAGCTCTCCATCTACCTTTTCAAACGTGGAAAACAGACATTCTGAACGCCCTGAAAATGACCTTTCCAGCGACGTATCTTATGTGAGAATTGGTTTTATAGTGACACCTTTGACCTTTGACCCTTGAATACGGACCCTTAGGGGCTTCAGCCCCAAATAAGAGTTACATATTCTGAACGCCCTTAAAATGACCTTTCTGACTACGTATCACATGTGAGAATTGACTTTACTCCCTTATTCCCTTTTTATACCCTACGCAACATAATGACATAATGACATATATGCAAGAGGCATAGGCATTATGACATCGGAATTTTGACAGTTGTATTTTATTCTAGTTTCTCAGGTCAGGTGGAAGCGAAGTAGGTTCGTCAAGTTCAAGCGTCAAGTAAAGTCAATAGTGACAAGATGAGTCAAGAGGGTCAGAATCTGGTGTCCACTCTTGGGAAGATGTTGCCCGACCTGAAGACAAGTTGCACGATCGGAGCTGGAATAGCTTTGGCAAGTATGATCGGATTCGGAGGTGCGTATATCCTCACTCGACCAACGCCCCCCTCGAAACCCAAGTGGTGGGGACCCAAAATGATCGTCCCCGTTTTAAAGCCATTGGTTAGTCTATATTTAATATTAATTGACTTCTATTTTCATACGCGCGCAAGACTGCACGCTGCTGCTACGCCAAAAATACTATTAACTTCAAATATGACTTCATGGTTGAATGCTCGCGGAGCGAGGTCAGATGAGGTCAGAGGTTGAGGTTGCTGCTTGACCCAACTCAAACCTAGGAATAACAAAAAATAGTTGAAAAGTTGGCAAAAAGTATACAGCAACGTTTCAGCTTCTTTCACATCCACGATAAACACTACTGCTTACAACTTCTTAAGTAATATCCGCACTTCCGTCGCTTCGCTCTTGTGTCACTCCAATGCATGTGGTGTGAACTGCCCAGGAAGGCATCCGGGACAGGGACCTCCTTGCTTTCACAAAAGAGGATCCAAGTTCAATCGAAAACAGTAGTCGCTATTTTTACCTGATAAAAATTCGGTACAAATCATTTATTGATAGAATATACTATAGTTCGCTTCTCATTAGGGTATCGTATAAGTGTCACTATCATCAGTGTTTGCTTTATTTTACAAAACTGTAGGTTCATCGGCAAACGTACGACGCGAAAGACAGTGCTCTGCTCTCACCGCCAGTAGAGAGCACCGATGCATTGGCTATCAATGACCAGAATAACAACACTGAAGTCTTCAAGAGCAAGTTTGTTGGACCAATACCGACACCTGGAGTTGAGAGTGTCCTCCTCTTGCACAATTGGCCGCGTGGACGGAAGACACCTTGTATCTCACCATTTCCACTAAAACTTGAGACGTTTCTCCGTGTTTATGGTATCAAGTACGAGGTAAGCCTAAAAAGAAGGGCGTTCTGTTTTGGGTTGCTAATATTGAGGAAGTGAATGGGTGAAGGGTGCATCATTTCGAACCCTGAAGCACTTCGTACACTGCGTTGCCCTTTCCATTCCACTGAAATTCCAGTTTGTATGCATGCCCATTTTCTGAGCAGGGTGTCCATGTTCGTAGTTCTTGGTTCTTAGAGTAGACGGTTGTATAATGTGGGCAATAGGTCTTAAAATTGACTTTTACTTATCATAATTTTCAGGTTGACTTTCATGTCAAAGGGCCAACTAAATGTCCTTGGATCACAATCGGAGTAGAGGATGTTATTGATTCACAAAACTGCATTCGCTTCCTCTGTGAGAAGTTTGACATTGATCCAGACGAACGGATTGACCCTGCTCTCGAATCTGAAGGACGAGCATACTTGCACATGTTGGAACATCATCTCTACTGGTAAAGTACTAAATCACAGACTTCTGAAATCCGTGTCAGTCTGTGTACTAAATACTACCATATAGTTAACTTTTCGTGATTCACTATATTGTCGTTTTTGGTTGATGATCAATGACTTTCACATTTCAAAGTATGTAATATTCTTTCAGGGGAATTTCACTCTATCGTTGGGTGTTTGGCGAAGGAAAGGAGTTGAAGGAAATCCAGTTTCTTCCAACTGGGACCGAGGCTACTGTTTCGGAAGTAATGAAGTATGTCTCTCGATCCGCCTGGTTTCATGGAATCGGGAGATTGACTGCTGAGGAAGTAATTGAAGAAGTCATGATTGACTTGGAAGCTATGTCGGAGATGCTCGGTATTTCAGCTAGTACTTGCTTACTAAATTCCACTTGGTACATCATCTAATTCAGCTAATGCCCGATTTATTTGAATTCATTCCAGGTGACAAGAAGTACATGCTGAGTAAACTCTATCCATCTGAACTGGATTGCACTGCTTTTGCCATGTTGGCACAAATGTTGTGGAATATGGAAGGCTCAGTTTACCATGCTGCGTTGCAAGGTAGAAAATGATAACTTTGTAGTAAAATACCCGTCCAAAAAAATGCTATAAGAATTTATTCAAGGTTCAAGGATTATGAATAATTTCATGTAAATCACTAGAAAACTTCCCAAACTTGGAAGCATATTGTTTGCGGATGCGAGAGAAGTTCTGGCCGGATTGGGATACCTGCTTGAACGACATTCCCTACGATCTGACACCTCCGGCGGAAGAAGATGAAGATGATGAGGATGAGAATTTTGAATCTTCTTGCTCTTACCACTACTTCTGATTCTGATTCGACTTGCATCTTCCCCAAGCTACTAGCTACTCCATTAATTCACTTGCCTGCTCTACTACACATAACGCTCGATCCAAATTACAAGCAGTTCAACTCTGCTAAGTAAATTCGTTTTCATTCCAAATTTCGAAGTAGCGCTTAGAATGAATAAACAAAATTCTTTGATCCCTAACCGTCCGACTTTGTTGTTAATTGATTACACTTCATCTTTATGATTTCAGGCAATGGTTTATGGATAGTTTGTATAAATCACTATAGCGCTTGTCTTTATTATGACAATTTGCAAGACATTATTCTCCAGATTTTGTAATGATGGAAATTCATGAAGCAAATACCTAAGTTATATATACTATGGACCGATACACGAATTGTTGTTGTAAACAAATAAATATATGTGAGGTGCGGGCGTAGGTGTATGTGGAAATAGTTTGGAAACAATAGTGAGTTGAGATTTGAATGTGTGAAAGTGTTTGTGTGTGTTTGTATGGGAGTTTGAAGAGACGCTTCTTGAGATGTAGATAAGGAGAAGTGTCTTATTTCTATGGGTATAAGTAGTGGTGTTTTGAATCTGTATGGAAAGGGGATTTCGTCTAATCTAACGGATAAGGGTTTTACTAAAGTTTAAATAGGGTGATGGATGATGGAGGGTATTTGTAAACTCAAGGGTTGTTCCGATGTTGTCACTGCCTGAGCTAATGATATTTCAATCTCAGATGGTAGTTGTTTTGGCTACACTACTGTTTGTAAAAGAAAAGTCGATCGCAAATGTACAAGCTTAAAAGTTTTATTAACGGTTCCATTCTTTTCAATTTTAATCAATTCTTGGAACTGGCCCAAAATTACTATATTCAGGTGTTCTTCCAATGGTTCCGAAAACCGAATATCCACTCCGAGTGATCCCGATGTTTCGGCCAATAGTTTGATTTGGTGCGACACTCCCATGAAGTTCATAAACGTACAAGGTGTTTCCATGAAGGTAGTCGTCCATTGTAATTCCATTTCCCGACAACGACTTGTGACTGCTAAAAAGCGTGTTGTAGGCTAGCAAAAATTGTCCCATTTTGTAGTTGCATTCCAATGCAGTGTATAGCACGGGTCTTCCGTCGACAGTCACCACCAGCTTTGACAGGTTGTTGCGTTTAAAGTTGAATGGGCTCTTGTTAAGCTTTCCATTGTAAGCATGGGCTGATACAATTCCAATGCAGAGTGATCGTGGAATTGTTCCCTGGTAAATCTGATGGGATGTATAGTCTGCTACTGCCCTTCTGAATTACTGCTGTAAACATTTTGGAGTGAACTACTAGATACAATGCCCTTTTTCCCTTCGAAAATTTTTGCTGTATTGTCTTGAACAAATCAGCGTCCAATACTCTTCTCTTGACATACAAACAAATGTCATCAATCTCAACTCGATAGTCATTTTCCTTGTTGTCCGCCGCACACGATAAGCAAAAGTTTGGATTGCTGCGCGTAAGTTCAATGTCAACGTCAACCGTGTTAAAGACATATCGTTCTTGCTCAAAAAGGGGATCTGAAATATTCCCAATCATTTCAAACTGTTTGCTCCCAGCCGCATGAGCTAGCCGTTTTTGAATTCCAGGATTTGTTGCAGAGTAGTCGTCAGGATCCGTGTATTTGTAGTAAGTTTCCTTTGAGAGTTCACTCTCCTTGACTCCAGTACTGACTTTTAGCTGATTTCGCATCCAAGCCTTGTAGGGATACATGCCGTTCCGTGCTGTGACATATTTTCCATTGAACTTTACGGAAATGTCTTGAAAGAGAGTGTGCAAGAATAGATTCCCTAGCGCAATCAAGTCATCGACAATTGGACTAGCGTTGACGGGCTGGTCCGCTTTAGGCTTGCTTGAAAATGCCGGTTGGTCAGACTGAGGTTCTCCAGAGTCAACCCGTTTGTCTGCTTGAGGTTCTACAGAGTCAACCGGTTGGTCTGCTTGAGGTTTGTTTGAATTCGTCGGTTGGTCCGACTGAGCTTGATCCGAAGTTAGCTTTGAACCATCTGCCTTTAGGATTCTTGCTGTGACATGTATAGAGGACTCCTTGAGACCCAAAGGGAGCTTGAAGGGGGAACCCTAAACTCAAACGGTCCACTACTGCCTTGCACGACAAAATTTGGTAGTATCTTTTGATTGTCGCCTGAAGATGTAGAAATGTTGGTTGAAGGCAGGTTAAACAAATCAGTCGCGGGCCCGTAAATCTCCTTTGAACCAACAAACGAAAGGACTTCCATAGCGCTCCTCACGAACCGAAGACAGTTATTCAAGTGTTCGAAAGATTGCTTGGGAAATTGCCTAATGATTCAAAAATTTGGCTATATTTCCAAATTCGTTTCAATCGATTTCGTCAAACCCAATCGGTCAAGTGTTTTAAAGTACACGAGCAATCCAATACGTCTTATAGGACAGGTGTCAGAATTTAGAATGAACAGAATTCGATTGTTTGGAGTTAATCGAACCCTTCCAGTTTTTGACACAATTGTAATATACTTATGTTTCAAAAATAAGGTTCCTATATATTTTTTGGTACACTCCTAGATTGGGTTTATGTAAATTGTGTGAAATGTGGGCAACTTTTGGCATTGATGATGATGCAGTGGATGCAATTGCAAGATTTTGTGATGAAATTCAAGATATTTGCTGTAAATTGAGTGAAATCTGTCCGTATTCGTGGTAAAATTCAACATTTATATTCCCATTTCGGGATAATATTCAGGATTGTCATCGTAGATTGAGTGAATTATGTTTGATTTTCTAGTAGAATTAAAAAAATTCGCTGTAAATTGAGAGAAATCTGCTCGAGCTTGTAGTAAGATTTGCATTAAAATGAATGAAATCTTTCAATTTCGTGATAGAACTCTAGATTTTTGCTGTAAATTGAACGAAATCTGCCCGAGATTGTAGTAAAACGCAGGATATTCGGAATTAAATGAGTAAATCTTTCAATTTCGTAATAAAATTCAAGATTTTCGCTGTAAATTGAGCGGAATTTGTCCGAGATTGTAGTAAAACGCAGGATATTCGGAATTAAATGAGTGAAATCTTTCAATTTCGTGATAAAATTCAAGATATATGCTGTAAATTGAGCGTAATTTGTTCGAGATTGTAGTAAAACGCGGAATATTCGGAATTAAATTAGTGAAACTTTCAATTTCGTGATGAAATTCAAGATTTATGCTGTAAATTGAACGGAATTTGTCCGAGATTGTAGTAAAACGCAGGATATTCGAAATTTAATGAGTAAAATCTTTCAATTTCGTGATAAAATTCAAGGTTTTTGTTGTAAATTGAGCGGAATTTGTCCGAGTTTTTTGTAAAATTCAAGATATACGCAGAAAAATGAGTGAAATCGTCGGATATTCATTACAAAATTTATTATTGTTTGTGTAAATTGCGTGAACTGTGTTCGATTATGTTGTAAAAGTCATGGTATTCTTCGTAAAGTGGGCGAAACCTTCGGATTTTATGATATAAAGACTTTTGCTTAATGTTAAACGAAGTCGGTCTGAATTTGTACTACAATGCAAGATATTTGCATTAAAATGAGTGAAACATTCCGTTTTCATAAATAGAAGGTTTTCTGTGTAAATTGAGTGACTTTTTTTCCGATTTCGTCTCGAAATCTAGGATATCCGCTCTAAAATGAGTGAAATTTTCCGATTTTGTGATAGAATTCAAGATTTTTTGCTGTGGATTGAGCGTAATTTGACCGTAGTATTGGTAGTAGAATGCAAAAAATTTGCATTAAATTGAGTGAAACATTACGTTTTAATGATAAAATTACGGATTTGTTGTGTAAATTGAGTGAAATCTGTCCGATTTCGTCGTACAATTCAGGATATCCGCTTCAAACTGAGTGAAATCTTACGACTTTATGATAAAATTCAAGCTTTTAACTGTAAATTAAGCGGAATTTGTCCGAATTCGTCGTAAAATGAAAAAGATTTGCTGCATATTGAGTGAAACCTTCGTATTTACAGGTGAAATTCAAGATTTTTTTCTATTTGTATTTATAGTAAATTTTATCATATTCTCCGTAAAAACAACAAAATTGTCCAATAACGTGATGAAAAGCAGGACTTTCTTAACACTAATTCATTCAGAGTTTAGAGTTGATCCTAGTTAACCTCCTTATCCATTAGATACAGACACTTCTCCTTGTCTACATCTCAAGAAGCGTCTCTTCAAACTCCCATACAAACACACACACACACACACACAAATACAAATCTCATTTCATTATTGTTCACAAACAATTTCCACATACACCTACGCCTGCACATCACATTTATTTATTTACAACAATAATTCGTGTCTCGGTCCATAATATATATAAATTACCTAATTGTTCACTTTTTGTTTAGCGTCGTCCTGCCCTTACCGTAGTTTGCTTCCGGAAGGTCACATTCATTTTTGTCAAAAGAGGAATGACATTGAGGTGACTAGGAAACGACTTCGTGAATTCATTGAGAAGCTCGTGACTCTAAAACCAGGTCATAGTATGTTCTTCTGTGAGTACCCGCTGCCGCTGCTCACCCGGCTTCACGTTGGGTTGATTCACTTTTCACTTCATCAATCATCGTTTCAGTTGTGATGTGTGCACTGACGTGTGTCTAATGACCATGCATGCCTCGGTTGATGTCACGTTCTTATTTGACCGGAGTATGTTGGGTGTTCTACTTCATGGGTTCAAAGGTTTGGGTAAACACAATAGCCTGCTACAAACTCAGCTCCGCAACCTGAAGACAATTTTGGAAGCCAATTATCCGGACGACATGATTCGGGAACTCTTTCCAATGAAGTCTTCTATGCTCACCCAGGGTCAATGGCAAAAAGTTTCATCACGTACAATATTCTTAATCTGCTTATCTCAAATAATGAGTCAATATGTCGCTGATGATGCAAAGAAGACGCTTAACGTTCAGTCTGGTTAAAGTCCACAAATAGTCCTTTGATTTTATGCTTTATTTTGATATATTGCTTTGTTGTTTCACTTGCTTTTAGATTTTAGGTTTTGAAATTATGATTTTAAAAACATTAATTCCTAACAGTTAGTATCACATGTGTTATGTGCGACCGAATTTTACTAATGAAACATCCAGCTTCATAAACTACTACTTCGAGTTCGACAGTTGTGGGTTAAACACGTCGTTTTGGGGCATTCAGAAGCGAGTTACAAATGTAATTCTATTGAAAAATTGAAATGTATTTTTGTACGTTCAACAGCACAGGTCCATGGGCTGTCGTTTCTTAGGATCTTGCCTTGCGCAGTTCTCCGTTTCCTTTAGCTCTTCTGGGCTTGTGATTGTTTGAATAACTGGATTCTTATTTTTAGAAGTTAGTGCAAGTGAAGTACGATATCACAAGAACATTTTTCTCAAATTTCTTTTCAAATCTACACGCGTTAGAAATCGTATTACCTCTCATTTAAATATATGCTTATAGTCTTGAAATGTCAAGATGGACGTTCAAAATATCAAGATTTCAAAATCGCAAAAAGCACCAAGACTTCAATATTTCCGGACTCTTGAAAACCAAGATTGCAAGCCCTGGTCCACATCCCCCAAAGGGATTCATAGATTAAGTAGATATTGCATAAACGTTTTTCCTAATTAAATTAGGTTAGGTAGGAGCAGCCAAAAAGATTTTGCGTTTATTCTCATATGGAATATGGAACGTGAGCTGTGAACTTTACAAGTCTATTTATTTGAACCAATTTCCTTATTTCTATTTTTGTTTACATCAGAATACTTGACTTAATTTAAAATGATTGTATATATTTTTAACCTTAGCTAGTTCGGTAAAGTATTTGTTTGTTGTCTGTAAATACTTTCCCAATAAAGTCAAACAATTTTACATGATTTATTTCTATTGAATATTCAATACTCTCGTACTATGTATCAACTAAGCATCTATTGAAAAATTGTGCCGAATTGAAGGAAATACTAAATCCTTCTGAAATGGAGCATACAATTCGTGAAGTTAAAATCTACTGCACATCCATCGCTTGTACTTGTTCAGTTGTCCGACACGAATGTCTCCTCAGGCACGCTTCATTTCTATAAGGTACGTTACACTTTTGGCAAATTAAACTTCGCACAAGAAAATGGTACATGTGAATATGTTCTTTAAGTCTCTTTTCTTGTACATATGCTTTTAAACAATCGACATAAGGACAAACAAAAAGTCCTCCATTAACATGAGTTTCTTTGTGAGTCTTGAAGCTACGCCGTGATTTAAGAGTCCTGTACGGAAGCTCTTCCCCGCACGCTTCGCATTTCTTAAACCGAGCCCAACGTGAACGATTTTTAGATCTTTGATTCTTCTTTTTGCACACCTTTGCTGCAGGCCTCTCATCTTCATCCGATTCAGGATCGAGAAAGACGTAGGTTGGTTTAGACGTTCTAGTCCGTCGGGATCTGTAAAAGAAAACTTTTACTGAGTGGAAAATCATTTGACTCTAGTTTATATGGAACTATTGAATCATCTTAAAGTTAGGTTAAGCAAGATGTTTGAGCCGTGTGTATTTCTACTGTATGTAGATGCTTGGTTTAAAATCTAGTAAAAACAGCTAAACATGTTTACACTTTGTGTTAAAAAACTAAGAAATGCTGAAAATCATCAATCAAAAAAATAAAAATCAAAGCTGCTAATAGCCTTTAAATTCCTTAACAAATAATGCCAAGTTATTGATATCCTGCTAAATGAATAGCTTATCAGACAAAAAACGTGACACCTAAAGGCGCGATACCGGAAGTCGGCTTATGGTCATGTTAAATATTTTAATTGTATTAATGATAATGTTAATAATTATGAGTTACCATATGCTAGGTTAGATTAGGTTAGGTTTGCCGAGACGTTGGAGACATATTTTGTCGCGCTTATTAGTGTCGCGCTTTTTGCCTGGACTGGAACCATGAATAGAACATAATTGCTGGCAATGGAAAAATACCTTCAAAAAGTATCAAAATCTACTGTAAAAATTCAAAAATGTGTTTCAAAAGCTGCCTGATATGCCTTGAAATCCACTTTAATAATCACGAGAATACGTATATCCCAAACTCCCTCTCTCCCTCTATCTGTCACACAACAACTTCTGTCAACAGCATTACCGGTGGCCAATGCCCTGGAAACGTAATCCTGTATAGTTCAATTTATCTTAATTCTGGATTCCAAGATAAAGAAT
>JAQFYU010001290.1:0-15503 GCA_034694905.1 Ceratophysella granulata | reverse complement strand
AGAAGAGTGCGGTATTGGTTGAATCTCGGAAGTCCGTCCCACCATTGGAAATTTCATGTACCTTTAGGATATATGCAGCCCAGACTTTGATAGTGGAGCGAAACTAAGCTTGGATTCAAATGTACTCTTTTTCATTTCTTTTTCGTCCGGTAACAAAGTAAAATATAATTAAGCTTCAGCAAACGCCAAACGCAGCAATTAATCTGATATGTAATGTAATAAATAATTTATCCAACACCAATAACGAAAGTAGAGTGTAAATTGTAACCAAGAATACATACATAGACAGGCAACCGGTAGTGTTTTTCTGGTTCATTTATTTGACTGAGCCGTAGGCCAGGCTTGTTTTAACGTCATTTAGGTCAGCTGTCAGCTCAGCTTTCAGCTCAGCTGTCATCACTTGACTGAGACTATGCATCAGAGTAAGAGTGGATAATTAATAATAAGTGCTTGTTGTTGTTCACATGTCATTCAGATGAGTGGACCGCCACCGCCGGTCAGACATAACATCACATAGAAGACTTGCCACTTCGACTTCAGTTGTCAACGTTAATTTTCACCCAGCCAGTGGACTGACAGATTGCGAGCAGATAAACCATAAATACAAAATACTATTCTTGCGTAATTATTAAGGTAAGTCATAAGCGGATCCACTGGCAACTGGTCAGATAAAACTACTATGGAGTCAGCTGTCAGCGCTGAGCCTGTGTGAGATGTGAGAAGGTCAACTATGAGTATAAGTTTATCATATAGTTTATGTGTCACTTTAGGGGAGTGAGTCACTGCACTGGTCGGAATAGGTCAGACATCATATCTGTCACCTGCTACATACGCCAGCCGCCGTCGTCAACGTCAACCGTTAATTCTAAAATTGTACTTTCACTGAATTAAAACGTGAGTTTGTACTCAATATTTCGCAATCCAAGTACTTGTGAAACCTATTCCTTAGCTGTCTTGATATTTTGTGAACATCGGGTCTTTCTAAAAGGGCTGTATTCATGATTTTTGTAAAAAGTTACGAGTTTTGAAGTTACTTGGTTGGGTATGCTGCTCAGGTCAATCTTAATATCCTGATTTATACTTGTGCTACAATATGAAAACGTGGCTATCTGTTATCTGTTCGTGCTGTTGATTTTTATATTGTGTTGAAGTTCATATAGAGTCCCTTTAGCACTTTAGATTGACCTTTTCGCCAATTTTGTGTAACACAAAAATCTCTGACTCAATTTTTATTTTGGTCCTTATGAAAAAATCCCTAAATCCTTTCGCATTCGCTGCTTGTACTTCGGTCCAGTGAAATTCTCATCTGACTCATTTAACATCATAATAAGTACTTTTCATGAATTTGCAGGAAGATGGCGAATCCCGGAAATAGTGGAGATGAGGATGAAGAGGACACAGGAAGTGAGTCTGATTGGGAAGAAGTGATGGATGATGAGTATCATCATATCATGGCTCGGTTGGAGAATCCCTTGACTCCGTCAGAGAACACGGAAGGTGAAGCACAGACTGAGGAAGAACGACGAAAAGAACACCTAGCTTCCATTCCAGAGCACGGTCTTCAAATTACAATTCCTGGAACGTCGACGGGTCGAGGAGGTTAGAATTAGAAAGATATCTTACGAACTGAGCGAAGAGCGAATATACAATACATAGTAGTAACATGTAGAAGCTTCAAACACGTAGTTTCGAACAATTAAAACCTGAACTTGTTGACCAGTAACCAGTAAGCAGGAAGTGGTATTAACACGTGACACGACACGACATCAGGGATGCTCGCTATTTGTCCCTTCAGTTGCCGAAATATACTTGTTCACTAAATATATGTTAACTACAGATAAACCACTCTGCACATTTCATTCGTAGTGTTCTAAACTACAATATTTGTTTTTGCACAAAAGTGTGACGTTCACGTCTATTTATGTACCTTTTTATTTCTACAATTACGCTGAGCTGATAGAATTTTTAGATTTTGACTCTAGTTCCCGAAATGGGAATCTTCTACCGGAATGTTTTATTTTTCAAGAAGGAAGGGTGACTTAACGATAGGCGCATGTTATTTACCAATAGGAGCCGCTCTTCTATGTTGTTTGTAACGGAAGGCTCAAACTTCGTAAGTATTGGTCGGCTGAACAGATGTAAATATGTTAATTACAACGTAGACCAAGAAGAATGCAACGTGCAGACTTTTTTGTTCTTGAATCAACATTTTTACAAGCTTTATTACTATTATTCTATGTGTACGCATAGAATTTCTGAGATTTCTGTCTGTGAGCTTTTCGATAAATAACGGGCATGCCTGTTCTTGTGTCCCAGAATGGATGAATAATAATTCCTACTTTCTTAGACTATACTAATTCTATTTTGTTTGTTCTTAGGAAAAAAGAAAACCGATATTATTGGCAACTACATCATTCGGGAAATTAATAAAAGCAAGAAAGAAGTGCAACTAGATCTTCATCGTGTCAGTCTTCTCTGTCTACTCTCAACAGGACTGCAGTACAACAAAGTCTTAAGCTCCGAAGTAGTTCTTGGAGTTTCCTTGTCCACCCTACCATCAGAACGAAGCTATCCACCAAAGAATGTTGATTTGAACTACTTTGAAAAATTCATCAAGTGGTTTAGATCCAACTTCAAAGTATTATCCAATGATACTCAAGAAGATCCGGCTCCGGTGAATGTGGAGCAACTCTTGACCACTCAACTCAGCGATCGAAAAGTAAGCAGTCATCAGATCCTGGTCTTCATGTTCATTACTATTCTGCGTGCACTTGATGTTCAAGTTCGGCTGGTATGGAACTTTGTACCTCTCCCACTGAAACCAGATGCGGCAGATTTAATGAAATTACTGAAGGACGAAAGTGATAAGCCGATCAAGCCTGATAGCTCTGCAAAGAAAGCCACAACTAAATGTTCAACATCAACATCACCAAAACCTTCTACCTCAGCAGCTGCACCGTCAAAGAGAACCACGATAGAAATATCCCTCCAGTCGTCTTCTAGTTCTGAAAATTCCAGTGACGATTCCGAAATCGAGTCGAAGAAGTCCGAAAGTATTCCTCGACGCAGTTCGCGTAAACCCGGTCCAGTGAAGAAGGAATATGCCAAGCCGGCAGCAGCTAAACAGGCTGGGCCATCAAATATGAAGATCAAGAACGTGAATGAGTCTGATTCGGATTCCGATTCAGATGATCCTGAATTTGTACCTGTCAAGACAAAAACCCAAATTGTTTCTAAAAAGGAAACACCAGTCAGAAAGAGCAAAAGCGACACGAAACCTTTACCTATACCTATGGCGAAGCAAAGCAAAGCTAAGAAGGAAATGCCATCTACTTCCGGTGCGGCTAAGAATACTGGGAAACCTTCGACTTCCGGGGCGGCTAAGAATACTGGGCGGAAGTTAGTCTCAAGTTCTGAAGAGGACACAAAGTCAAGTACAGTTTCAGGAACTCCGAAGTCCAAGCCGAAGCATGACTTTTGGGCTGAAGTTTACCTGGAAGAAGAAGAACGCTGGGTTTCTGTCGATCTTCTAGATGGGAAAATCTTGTGTGACTCAACATTGGAGGTATTTACAAGGAGTAAGAACAAATTCAACCACATATCTATCTGTATTAACAAGTCAATCATGCTTTAAATCAGGCTAAAGCTACTAACCCACTGTGCTACGTGATTTCGTTTGGAAATACTGGGAATGTCAAAGATGTTACACGACGATATGCGAGTCAATGGTTAACAAATACTCAGCGAGGTCGGGACAATGAGTGGTGGATGCAGTCAATTCGACCATTCCGTCGGAGAAGAACGGAACGAGATCGCGCAGAAGACGAGTTTATTGACCAACACCTCAAATCTCTGCCGCTTCCTAAATCGATTCAAGAGTAAGTCGGATATCATATTATTTCATTAACAGTGGGGTAAAGTTTACAAGCACGCGTTAGAATCCGGAATGTCAGCGATATTCAACATTCAACTATGTAAAATCAATTTTACAGATTCAAAGGTCATCCCATGTTTGCTCTGAGACGACATTTGCTGAAGTTTGAGGCAATCTATCCGGCTAATTGCAATCCGTGCGGGTTTATCAAGGACGAGGCAGTGTATCCGAGATCATCTGTTCACACGCTGTACTCTAGAGAGACTTGGGTTAAAAAGGTTAGAATCTCCCATGCAAGTCTTTGCTCTTCCAGTACCAGGTTTCAGAATGAATATTGTTATTTATATATTTATTGAAACCGAAAAATATCATATTCACAAATACATTAAATAGATTACAACGTAATGTTACAGGCGAAGGTTGTGCGAATGGAAGAGAAACCTTACAAGGTTGTGAAGGCCAGGCCAAAATATGACCGCGTAAGTTGTCTCATTGTCTGTTAATGGTTTAATCCTTTAAATTGCATTCTGAATTCGTGTTTTTCTTGTCGTTTAGTTCACGGGAAATTCAATGGGTGACAGACCGTTGGATTTATTTGGTGAGTGGCAGGTGGAAGACTATCAGTGTCCAATTGCAAAGGACGGGAAAGTACCCAGAAATGAATACGGAAATGTGGAGTTGTACATGGATAAAATGCTGCCAATCGGCACGGTTCATCTTCGAGGTGAGTAAAATTCCATATCTTTGATTCTCTCCATGTTAATTACTTCATAATTGGAATGGAACAGTTTAAAACTTCCAGTGCATTTTACTTGCATCCGTCTTGAACTCGTGCAGCTAACCTAAATTGAATTGGCCATTGACCTTGAAGCCACAAAGTACTTTTTTGAATAGTTCGTAAATTGGTTTTCTTCTCCTGCTTTGAACACGTCAAGGACCTAATTGTTTCTGAATAAAGAAAGGTCCGCAAGCTACGAGTTGCACAAGCTGAAGCCATTAATCGACGCACACGAACTACAGCTGCATAAAGTTGTATCGATCTTGAAAAGTTATTAAGATTCATTTTCTTCCACGTTTCGCTTTTGTAACTCGGTGGTGGTCTCTTTTGTGGCCCAACCAAGAACTTAATGAAATGAGAATAAAGTTGCCTGGAACTGGGGAGTCCAGCACATTAATCGAAAATTAAAGCATCTGGATTCTATTCTGCATTTAATTTTAATTTAAGCCTTATAAAGGATCCACCCAATTAGGTTGAGACTTAGGGCACTCTGTGGTGCTTCTTCAAATGCACGACTAACTTCAAAGACCTGATCAAGGTTTGAACTCAGATTTTATTCTCCTGTCCTCTAGCGACTTTTATCTTCCGAACCCGATACCCTTGCAATAAGTTGAGCCTTCGAACAAAGAGCTTCTAATCTAACTGGAGCAGTTTGAATTGAAAGGCAAGGAGCTGCCAGCTGCTCCAGAAGGTGTGTCCATGGCCTGAATAACGTGGACAAAGTTTGGAGTTAACGCTGTCGGTTCCCGGTGGTGTTTCCAAGGTTTCTTGTTCAATGGGCACAGTCCAAGCTGTAAAACCTTGAACTCATCTAATCCTTGCTTGGGACTTGATTCTATGATCAAAACGAAATTGCCTTTATAGAATTATTGTATAAAACCTTCAGCGGCCCAATCTTCCTCAACATCAATGCCAGTTCATATCAACCATATCATGTGCTACTCGATGAATGTAGATAATATTCCATTCGCTTTCTCTTCTCGTGTATCCGGTATCCGGAACCTTTTTAGCTCCAACTCCAAGATTTTCTACTGTAGATTCGGTATCAGAAGCATGAGCTTGACCTCGATGCAATATGGTGTGAAAGGAATATGCAACTTGAAACGTATTCAGCTTTTAAAGGAAAAGATGAACTTGCTCAGTTACATGTAGCTTTATGATTTTACTCGTGATATTCCTTGGAAACCTGACACGTGCACATATAGAAAGCAAGGACTTGCTTTTGAATGGAGTATAATAGAATGATAATTAAGAATCAACGCTGACGATGGAAATATTCCGCACCTTGGATTAGAATTTCATTAGTTTTTGATTTGCCCGAAGCCCTTGAAAGCGGATTTAATAATCATTCTATTTACTGATTAGAAGCTGAGCTGAGCTGGTGCTAGCGAGGTTATACGAATAGTATGGTTCTCCCAAGTAAATAGATTCCAATTTATTTGAGCCGTTTCTCGTAAAGAATCAATAATTTGCTACTTTCTCTCTCAAAGGATCTGTATGATATGGGGCTTGCTTGTAGCACTTCGTTCTGAAATGTTCTAGTCTGCTAATGGTAACTGGTATTTCTCATGGTGCCCAGTCAGGTAAGACAAAACGTCTCAGTATCTGCACCCGACAGTTCCGCAGCTCCGGGTGACGTGTGACGTGTTGTAATACACGTTTGCAGAAGGATGTTGTGATGCAATTGTGTTTTGAATTCTGATCTTGTGATTTGATCCTGAGAAATTGAATTATAAATAATTTGATTTGAAAATTCGACATTGACTTGATGAGCTTGATGACGAGCTATTATTAGTGCATCATCGTATGTACGGAAATTGTTGGACAACAGAATTCAGCAGCTTGATTTAATTTTTGCAGCTCCGGGTCTCAACCGTATTGCGAGGAAATTGGAGATTGACTGTGCTAACGCTATGGTTGGATTCGACTACCATGCTGGTGGCAGTCATCCGGCTTTCGATGGATTCGTTGTTTGTGAAGAATTTAAGGACATTCTGTTAGACGCCTGGAACCAAGTATGTCCGTTTTGCATAATTCCCGATTCCTCGTTACCCATTTAATTACGTTAGACTTGAAGTGAAACTCGTTTATGGAACGTCTGTTTGTGGATCTGTAATAGGAACAGGATGAACAAAAGAAAAAAGATGAAACGAAGCGTTTGATGAAAGTGTACAGAAACTGGGAAAGACTCTGTCGAGGTCTTCTGATCCGACACAGGCTGGAGACACAGTATTCATACAATTTAAGTGGAAAACGAAAAATTGCTGAGGATGACGCTTCTGCGAGAAAAAGAAAGAAGTAAAGTTCAATTTACTACTCAAATTAGCAACTACTGCTCCTGCACACGTACACAGTACATACATATGTAGAATTTTATACTTTCTCCTTTTTTTCCACTAGTCGGTTCTCCATCTTTTGTCGTAATACTCGCTTTTTCGTTCTAATGGATAAATTGAAATGAAATTCCTAGTGAGTAATAAATCTCTATTGAATATTAGTTTCTTCTCAAGAAAATGTTGTAAATTTGGAACTCTGTTCGTTGCAAACGTTTCCTTTTAAATGGCATTTAGCTCCCTGTCTGACTCTGGCATTTAGAATTTAGAATTTAGAACCTCGTGTCAAGGGCTCTCATGAAATTAAATCCTCTGGAAGGAGTGAGTATTTATTTGATGGAGTGGAGCCGAGATTCAATAAAACTCCTGATTGACGGCCAGACTGACTTATTTTAAGAAGATTACCAGACGAGAGCTGAGCGAAGTGAATGAGCGTCCAATATGCGATTAAGCCTTCTATGCTGCACAATTGATGCCTGCTCAGATTGAGCTATGCGATTAGGCGAGCCCATTTGGAGAGAATGCTGAAATTATTAGCACAGTTGAGAAGTTTATTTTCACTGCCAATCCACGTTTACGAGACGAACTCAACACTTAAAGCTCTGACTATACATGAAGCAATTGGAATTCTTCGTGGCGTGTTTCTAATTCGCAGGTACATACATGGAATACAGGTACGACATTACAGCTTTACCATATATTACACCCGATAGATACTTAATCCTATGGAACACGTACACTTTAGAAATGTTTACGATCTTCTACTCCGGGAGGCGCAGTTCGGAGTCTAGGAAATGCATCCAATCCACTCGCATCTAGAGAACAAATCAATGGGAAGAGGGAGTCTCTTTGGAATTGAAGCTCTTGGTCTACTACGAACGAACATCAGTGTCTAATTAGTTAGATTGAGACATAAACTAATCCTTAACGACTTCAGTCTGATTTTCGTCAGTACAGGGATTCGTCAAGCTCACAAGGACTTACGTTCTCGAGAAATACATTAAAATATGCTGTTCACGTTACAGCGGTTTAGTCTTATATAGTGAAACTAGGAAGGGTATCGAGAAAGTATTACTCTATATTAGGATTTACAATACAAATGAGATATACATGCATACGTATTTACAATTCCAGTATATTTGACAAATGTTGTTGCTTGTTGTTGTTGCAGACCCGACCTAAGCCCGCCTTTCTCGTGTTTCGTTTGACAGCTCTTGTTGACCAAACCAAAACCATGTTGCGGCTTAGTTCATAATTCTTGGGTCTGTGGTCTGAATTATTTGTTAAACATGGGATGACCTGCCGTCACTGACTTAATTCTATGTGCTGGACATTGTCCGTTTCTTACACTGCACAAAGCATGGGTGCATGCTGTCAAGTTAATCAAATTTCACTTAAAAAGTGCGCGTTGGACCCAAGTTAGGTCCATACATGTAACTTTATTGGGAATTAAACCGAATTCTGAAATGTAAATTGTTGATACAGTAACCTTCTGCTAGTGTAACAACTTGACCTTACATTTTGAGCCATTCACGGCTAAAAACTTCCTACCCAGCCCAGCTGCCGTGGTAGTACGCTACGCAGAGCGTTGAAGAGCTTAGCTTCACATTTGGCATTGCTCTGAATTTCGCACAGAAGTGCACACGTACGAAGCACTTGTTCAATCAAAGGAATTGGAAAGCGAAGAATACTTGGTGTATTTGAGCATCAGCCTATTTCTGGAGCCCAGCGAATGAAAAGAGGCTGTTGCCAGGTATTGTGCTCCATGGGACACTAGTCGAGATCATGTTTTGGACGAGATGCGGAGTAGCCCGCGGTTCGGGTGTAAATGGGTCTGACGGAGAAGTTGGCATTGGGATTCAAAGCACTGAGTTGGTGATGGTTGCTCGGGTTCTGGCGTTGAAGTCTGGATTGAGTAAAGTGTGTCCGTTTTTTGAAAATATGTCTAGGATGGGAGTGAGGGTTGACGGTGGAGGTGGCTGGAGGGGCAGGGAGACGCTGGTCGGCCGGTCGGAAGGTGAAGCGCACTGTGGAGGATGAGGAGGTCGTGGGCTCGGGAAGTCGTCTGCTTCGTTGAGACTGTCTGTCAAAAAGCCAGATTATGTTTCAGACTCGGGAACACAATTCGGCTAGCAGGGCGAGGGCAGGGTGACTTAGGTCAGGACATTTGGAACTTGGAACAGTGCAGGCGGATTTATAGGAATTACAGAGAGGACGGTCGGTCTAGAAGCTTCTTCCGGAGACAGGCAACTTAATCAAATCATATAACAAGAATGGGACATACTCAGGTCTCAGACAGTCACAAGCCTCCCGAATCCCTTCTTTGATCCGCATGTTAAAAAACCCGTAGATGAAGGGATTGAGTGAGGAGTTCATCAGGGCCAGTGCGTCGACCAGCGTAATGATGCTCGTCGGGATCTGGAAGTCGTAGTCGGAGAAAATGAGAATGTTGTACACGATGAAGTACGGTGTCCAACACACAATGAAGCTGATGACGATCGTTAAGGACATTTTGAGCGTCTTGATCTTGGCCCGTGGGATCCGTCGTGTTCCGTATGTGGTTCGGAGGCCACCTGAAAGGAAACCGGTAAGTGAATTCAGGTTAAACCGAAGTCATTATTTGCATTTCGTATTCCTGAAGCATTATTAAGGCTATTCCAAGTTATTCCAAAGTCAATTAAAAAATTAAAAAACGTACACGCTTCCTTCGGGCAAATAGACAATAGAACCGCATGCACTTTTAAACCCAGTTAACATATATAATGATATAACCATTTTTGTAAAACAAATTGTTTATGTTATGTTGATGCTCTGTTGTACTTTATATGACATGTAAAGCTCATACACGCTTTTTTCGCGTAACAAGAGGCATGACATTGCAACCATTTTACATACAAAAGTATTTTGTTAGCTTAGGCTGCTGCATATTGTATGTATACTATCTTAGTTACGCTCCTGCAAGGTCCCCAGTTTACTTTGACCATATGCTTCAATGTCCCAAAGTATACCATTTTACATCCCAAAATTTGTCCGGGCTTTTTCATTTCACTAAATTATTTCCTAGAACCAGTTTCCATACAGTCAGGGCTCTGCGCTTCCGAAATGTGCCGGACGGACGGATGGACATACACGGCGATCACATAAGCTCTGGACTCTGGACAAGCGCAGTCTAATAAGCTACATGAAATCGTGAAACTAAATTGCGCGGCATTATAATGCCTCACACTAAAACCGCGACGCATCGAAAATTTCAACATCAGGCAAGTTGCGCTTCCTGATCTCTCCCCTCCTGGTTGACGTTCTGATTTTTGCTGTTATTAGCCGTTACGTTGTTTGGTGCCAAGCTAGTTCTGTCGGAATTTCTGTCAGCTGAAAAGTTGAAATACCTTAATTTTATTAAATTTCGTTTTTTTCGTATCTAATTGTAGCCTAGTTGTGTTTTCCTTTTTATTTTTATCCAAATATTTTAATGATATTTTCTTGATTTCGATTATTCAACTAAGAAATCATTTCGTGAACATTTTTACGGAAACACATGGATATTTCAAACATACGCATTTTATATTTGGTGGGGAAAATGAAGTAGGATCATCCTGCAGCATCCTCTTCAACACTTAATTAAACCCTCCAAATAATTTAGCTTTGTATCATCAAGAAGAACAACTTTAGAACAAGTTCTTTCCCTACCTTCAGGGAGCAATACGGTCTAGTTAAGTGAATTCAAAGTTTTCGCTTACTTCCATTTTGATGACTATTTGCCTGCTGCCAAACAACACGGGCTAGAGAAAAGTAGCAGAATGCGATCCAGAGAGCCGGGAGGATTAGAACGCTGAGCGTGAGCCATATGAAGTTCAGTTTCCGTTGCCAATTAGCCGTGTAGCCGTTGGAGAGGCAGGCATAGTACACAGATCCATCCGCATGAGTACCACTTTCCTGTGAACAATATGAAGAGCCACTTAGTCAGACAGAGTGGAGGAGGAACGAGTGCTTACTAAATCCCCATGATGAGATACAGGAGCTTAAGCTTTGAACTTCTGGGCGATCTGCCCAATTAAGCAATTTAAGAGGGATTTAGACACACATGAATTGTAGCACTTTGTGTTTCGAAAAAAGGTATAAGACCAGTTGAAACTTTTCAGCCACCGCTTGGAATTTACTCCCTGTCAGCCCCGAAGCTTTACCATTCCTTTTAATTTTTCAAACAGACTCCTAAGCTATAACACATGTAGAGCACAATGTTTCTAAGTTCTGATATCACATTTCTGTTTTGGACTTAGTCTACAGCTGCGTCTTTGAACGTCAGACTGCTAAATACCATTGCTAGACATTTGTAGTGTTTATTCCTCGTGTCACTCGGGTTATTTCAGCAGAGATACATTTACGCCAGCCATGGATTAGGTGCAAACTAAACTTTCCAGAACTTGCGAATAGTTTCACTTATGATTGTGTCACTTATGTAACGGCTGAGAGAAAGTCAAGCCAGGAGATATGCAAAATCGGCGTCCCTGTGGAATTTAGGCTTTAAAATGCATGTAATTGCAACCGCTGGTCTCAAATCTCGGCAAAGTCAATATCAGAAAAAAAACATTTAGTATTTTCCTGATGAAAGTGATTCGAGAGATAATTTGTATGACAGGTGGTGGAGTCTGCATCCCAATCTCCACCTGTCATGATCATAATTCCCACATCAAAGGCACTAGGGATAATGCCCTTTGCGATAAACACGTCCACAATGGTACGTCTCATCTGTCAGCCACAGTGGAAAAGGAAAATAATAGAAAAAACAGTCGATGGAACGATGAAAGTTATTTTTGGGCATTGAGAATTGAGATTGGGAGTAATAGCGTCTCATCTCCATGGCGACAGACTGTAATTTCCATGAATGCAACATATTGAGTCCATTCTCGTCTGCTTTTCCGAATTTAATCTCGTGTGTATTTTCCTGAACTTAATCTGCCTGTACATTGTGCATACCTGAACAAAGATGAAGAGGTAGGGAATTGCAGACACAAAGGCTGCAGTCCAGGCGACCATTACAGATTTCCGGGCTCTCGAAGTGCTGGGATTGAAGTCCAATGGACGACAGATAGCCTGGTACCTGTCCTTACTCATTGCTACCAGAATGTACGTGGTAGAGGACAGGGTGAGAATCTGAGCTGGCATCACCGTCTTGCACCCGATGTTTCCCAGAATCCATTCTCCATAAATCTGTGGGAACGTAATCAAATAATAGAACTGGCAATACCACAAGTGCGTCTCTGATAGAAACAAGCGTCATTACATGTTACATTTACATAGTCGATAGTATCTTCGTGCCACGTCAGAACTTCCAATTTGATTAAATATAGCAGAAACTAAGTGAAGGAGTACATTAAATTGACGACAAACGACAAGCCGACGGAGATATTGATTTTTCTGACATACTTAATTAGGAGACTTCCTTGATTTTGTCAAGAGATAAAAATGCATACCAATTTTCTCAAAAGAAAGTCAAACTGATTCGCTAACGCATAGCGGAGTATGATTCAACTACTATGGAAATCAACCTTACAATTCTTGCATATTAGGACAAATATCAGTACGAGCATTTTTTTGTGTTTTTTTTTTTTGGAAAATACGGATAAAATTCGAATTTTTTTCTCAAAAACTCTGTAAAACATGCATTTTTGAAAATTTATCCTACTATTGTCCATTCAGCTTAAATTCACCAAGAAAGCGTCGGGAAACCCTGATACCACAATAGGATTTGAAAATTGACCTTGAATTGCAAACATCTGGCTACGCTGCGTGTTTCAAATTGGAAAATGCTAGTGTTCTCAGGCTAATGATTCGAAGTTCTAAATTATTTAGCTGTTCACCAAAGCCCACTTCAATATTTAGCGTCTGTGGGTTCGTTGACCAAAACCAATTTTACGATAAGTCAGAAGTTAATGAATCCGTTGAGAGCGGATGGACGACGGAGTGAACTTTAAAATTTGTTGAGGTTTTATGAGTCTCCTGAGATTGAGACAATATTTTAATCAAAATATTCTTCCCTAGCAAGGTTGAACACGCAGACAAAACCGTAATTTTACGTAATTCTTTGGGGAACTATGCCAGACAAAAATATTATACAAATTGAAGGAGAGTCTATAAAAGTCAACGTGATTGGCATTTGAGCCGTCTTTGCCTGATTCGGTGTAAGATATGGAGCCTTTCCTGCTCCCAATTCAATATTTGAAGCATTAAGCATTTATGAAGCCTAAGCATATACTGGAAGCTTCTGTGTAGATATGGAACCCATTTCATTTCAAGTATTGTCCGGAAATAGTATTGTGCATACAGCAACGAGCCAGACATGGCACACAAGCCGACTGAAGTTCAGAGTCAACGATGCGAGCTGAACCAGCTGTCGTCTGTGAATTTAACTTGTCCAACTATCTCCTCTATTAGTAAACATGATGAAATATATGGCTCGGAGCATGTTATTCCGACTGACTATTCATTAAAATGTATTCTACTCAATTCCTGATTGAAGTGGCATCCCATTATTCTTTGATCTTGTTTCCGTTTGAATGTATACCGAGTGTATCCCTTCAGTGACACAGAAATTAATATTTTCCTCTCCCGACCATGAAAATTGAGCTCAGCGAATGGGATTCAATTTAAGACCAACCAGGAAACAACAGAATCCGTGTCTGTCGGACAAAACCCAGACAACCTCAGTTTATGCAATATGCGAATGTACAAACCTATTCTCAACTTATTTTCAAAATGCAACCCATTGTCGAAGGAATTCACGCTAGGTTAGACTATCCCGGCAGCAGAACGTAAGAATGTGAATCAATTTGGGCGGATTAATGAAGTGTAAAGAAGAGCGTAATAAGAAGGAACGGAGATCAGAGGTTGAGCACTCTTACCTGCGTCAACGGTAGCCCAGAAGTGCTATAATGGGATGAGCACACAGAATTGAAGGGAGACACTGCTCAAGGTTATATAATCCTAGCATTTACCTCCCTTTTATGACGCATCAATCACTTTAACTAATATGTAGGTGGCACTCGACGGATGGACAAGACTAATCTCCATTTCCAATTTCAAGTGGACCTGCTGTGTGCTTCTTCCTCGGCTCAAGCCCTAATTTACATCTACTTGGCTGGATTACACTCTTTCATGATCTGATTCGAAGCTCTTGGAACAGATTGTTTTAAGCTCAAAAATAGGTAACAAGGGATAATACTCGTTCTCTCGGGGTCGGGATTAAACCGGCCATGTAGGGCCTGGCTCATGCTACTTTGTCTGGACTTCAAATTACCGTTCGGATAAATCCTATTTACAGATCCTTGAGTAATCACTCGAGACAGGAAAGTCTGGGCGAATCTAGGAGATCTCTCCACTGATTCTGTAATTGTAGACTAATAAGACAAACAGACATACCTCCACTACTAGTTCCGAGAGCATGGTGACGAGTGCAATGCAGAGATCTCCAATGGCCAGATTGAGAATGAAGATGTTGACACGACTGAAGGTTCGATTGGATTTGGAGCAGGTGAGCACGAGAATAATGACAGAGTTCCCAATGAAGGACATGACCATTAGAACACTTAGCGTGATCACTCGCTGGATTCGAGCTGCTGTCCAGCTCATGTCACTGCTGTACTCCTGTCCAAACTCACTAAAGTTCCCCATGGACCCGTTCACGAGGCTATCCATGGTTTTCAGAGCATCCGGCGGATTTACGTTCATGCTCTGGGCTGTACTCTCAGGGGATGAGGCTTGGTTTGGTCTAAGTAGGCGTTTTTTTTTGGTATTGTTCTAAATAGTTGGTTGGAGGTGACGAGGGAATGGAAGGAGCGGGAATGAGAGTAGCGGAATGCTTAGGGTTCGAGTGAAAGCAGACGAGTGAAAGTTGGGGTTCGTCCGGCTGAGGATGATGTTGGAGAAGGAGTCGGACGACGTCTCTTTACCTGATCTTGATTGCTCGAACAGCACTGCACAATATCTCGTCTTGCGTAAGTCTTTTTCAACGCCTTCCACTTCAGAGCCCTCCTGTCTCGTTCCACGTCAATTCAGCACTGGGCCACGTTCAAGCTTTGCCAAACAAAAACTACTCAGAACAACAAAATAAATTTTAAAAAATGTATCACCTTTTTAATAAAAATCGGAAGTAGTGAACTCAAGTTATAATTAATGCCCTTAATGCGCAGCTTAATTTTACCCTACGGTTAGAATTCTTGTGCACATAACATATGAACGAATCTATGCTTTAAAGATAACTTTAATTCGATTTAGGAAGGTTGGGAATGAAATGACAATATCAGCACCACATTCTTACGCTTTTAGCCAGAATTGAATGTCACTTGTGAAATGTGAAAAGAAATTTTAGAGATTAAGACCTTGCTTTCTGGGATGTGAATTTGATTTTAAAAGCAGTGAGGTAGCGATTTAGCGTGCGATCCGGCCGATCCGGCCGGATCGCACACTGAATCAAAGTTTTTTTTGATTTAGTGTGCGATCCACCCGGATCGCACACTAAACT
>JAQFYU010001289.1:0-15508 GCA_034694905.1 Ceratophysella granulata | reverse complement strand
ATTGCCGAGCTCAGATACACAAAAACACTGAATCCAAAACAAGTCATTGTTGTTGCAGATTTTAAACAGGCTGCAATGGGCGTTTTATTCAAATCAATTGTCCCTGTTATTGCTGTTTCAGGACAATCCATAGATTTACTATATCGGGATAAATCTTTTCAGCAATGTACATTTTTCTACAAGAAAGGTCCATTGACACGACCAGAAAGGATAGGATGTGTTGGAGACCTAATTTTCATGGAACATGTTGCGTTTCGACATAATTCGAGTCTTGATTTTGTTGACATTAAAACCGCACAACAAAAGAGGTAATTTAACCATATTCAAAATGAAACCTAAAGAGTAATTAGTCCACGTTAGTGAAGCTAATGCATTTCTGGTGACACAGGTTCTTCATTTTCGGCACCAGGGTCCACTACACAGGAATCGTCATCCTGGAACACATATACTGGCACCAATGGAGATCCAATTCACCACCGGAACATATTTTCCAGCAATTCCTACGAAGTGACCAATTAAATGGACTTGTCTACTGTACCAAACATGACGAAATAGAAGCTTTTAGTTTTCTATTTTGGCTCATCCCGTTTGACAATTGGTCCTGGGCTGCACTTGGACTATCCTTACTTGCAATATCACTTTTGTTGAAATTCACATTTTTCGAAATATTTACCATTGTTATGCGACAATCCAGTTGTATTTTAGAAAACAAGAAATATCTCATTGTATTCGTATTCTTGAATATTGTCATCACTTGTTACTACGAGGGTATCATCTCCAGCTTTGTGACAGTTCCACCGCCCGTCTTTGTTTTCAACAATTTAAAAGAACTTGTCGAACTTGGCTATAAAATAGCAGGATATGGCGCAAGTGTCAACACGTTTGACCTTGAAGTTATTTTTCGGATGGAGAATATCCGAGCTAACGTGAGTTCAAGTCTTATTCCAAATACGTATTTCTTGAACTATAAGGAACAGCATAAATTGTTGTCTCTGTGCAACGTGACACAGCACTACCCAATAGAAACAATAGATCAATTTGAACGAGTTGAAATGAAAAGAGGTTACCCCGGGATATCATGTCATCACGTCAAAGACACAGTTATACCAAATGTAGAGATTCACACTTTTATTGGCCATTCTCATTTGAAACTCTTCAAAGCAGCAAGGCTTTTTCATGAAGCAGGACTTTTTCAGTTCCATCATAATATAAGGCTGCTCATAGAAAGGTTTATTGAGAATAGGGTGCTAGAGATTAGCAAGATTGAGGCAATGATGCCATTTCCTTTCGTTATATCGGACTGGAAAATTCTGTCCATCTTTTTTGGATGGGCAGTACTACTTATTTTGACAGCACTTGTGTTTTCACTTGAATCGGTATATTATATATGCGGCTTACCACCAATTTAGGGATTCAGCATTCGCCATAAAAATATTCTACATTTCACCATTTTCAATAAGACTAAAACTGTTTCATTAGTTCATCATTTCATTTCAAGTTCTTGGTTTGTCTGCTAATTTTGACAAATACAATTGTATCCTAAAGTTAAGTGTTAGTTCTGGGTTGGTTGTTGTCGTTGTGTGTCCTTTCAGATCAGATATAGAAAAGCCATCACGAAAATACAAAAATATCGAATATGTTGTATCGTATATACCAATGTGGCGTGTATGTTTGTTGGAGAAAACTAATTAATTTTGCAACAAGAATCTAGCCAATGAAAAATAGAAAAAGGATCCCACACACATTAAGTTTCGCCTTTGTAAAAGTTTAATTTAAATCAAATACGCCGTAGTAGATGAGTTTGTTTTTGTTAGTAGAATGTTGAAAAACTGGTAAGTACGATTTTAGAACGACCACACCTCATCCGAGCAACACATATACGACTTATTCCCGCGTCGCATCGCCGTATACAAAAGAATGGCGTGCATTTCTTGTCGCCATGCGGGAATTTTTGAAATATGCATAATACTGATCCTACCAGGTTACGTGGAGAATCTGGGCTTTGACACGACAGGTTACGAACACTGTATAATCCATTTACTCGATTCAGATTCTGGATTAAGTCATCCCACGTCAGACATACTAGACGAAATCATAGATTCAAGCAAATCTGAATATCAACTATGGACTTCGTCAACGCTTGCGAAAGAGGCCAGAGATGATGCTGCTCTGCGGAGCACGCATTTTTACATGGAGTTTTGCTCAATTGGAATTGTAGTTGAAATCAAATCCTGCATATATCGGGATAAACTAATATTTGGATCCCGGCTATACAATTCGCAGAACAGTATAATCTTCGTATATAGACGGCATTCCGGTTGCCCCTATGAAAGACGCCAACTTGACCCTCGTTCCAGACCAATAATAGCGGACATTTATTTCCTTGAGTATTTGGATTTGAATTGTTCAGAATTTTATCGTGCGACATTTTTGTGCAGCAGTTGCAACCCGGACCTTAGATATAAGAACCCACAACTTTCAAATTATTACTCTGTAAATGTCACTGAGTTGAAGCAATTTGCAGTTCGGTTAAAGGGAGAGTCACTAATCCCATTTGGTGTTGCTACTGGTCCTTCAACAAAATTAATTATCAAGGCGAAGTATCTGCTATGCCAAAACCTATACAAGATACGTGATCAGACGCAAGATATGCATATCGGGTGTGTCGGAGATCACATTTTCTTGGAGAATATTGCACAAAACTACAATTTGAGTGTACTGTATTCTTCTCCGGAACATGCAGCAAAATCGGGGTAAATTTTAATATCATGTTTTAACTATTAAGCTATATTGTGCCTATGTATTAAAAGTCAACTAAGCCATAACTTATATGCCGCAGGTACTTCTTTTTCGGCAATGCAGAGGATCATTTCACAGCTTAAGCTGTTTTGGAACAACTATCTTGGTACCCATGGCGACCAAACTTACCTCCCGAGTATATTTTCCAACAATTTCTTCGAACTGACGTCATGTATAGATTTGTGTACTGTACCAAGGCTGACGACACTGAGGCGTTCAGCTTTTTATTTTGGTCAATCCCGTTTGACAATTGGTGCTGGGTTTTATTAGGAATTTCTCTCATTCTAATTTCTATTTTGCTAAAATTCAAATTCTTCGCTGTATATGAGATTATGATGCGACAGTCCAGTTCAATTTTAGAAAGCAAGAAGTATCTTATTGAGTTCCTCTTCCTCAATATTATTATGACTAGTGGCTACGAAGGTATCATTTCCAGTTTTGTGACGGTCCCACCGCCTCCCTTTGTTTTCAGCAATTTAAAAGAACTTGTTGAGTATGGCTATAAAATATTGGGATATGGTACGGTTTTTGGTTCGCGAGTCAATACGTTTGACCTTGAAATTATCTTTGGGAGAGAGAAAATTAATTCAAGTGTGAGTGCTACCCTTGTTCCAAACACATATTTGCTGACCTCTAGCAAATTGCAAAAATTATTGTCTTTCTGCGTTGCCACTCAATGCTATCAAGCCGAAACAATACTCCAATTTGAAAAAGTTGAAATGAAGAATGCCTACCCAAATGTAACATGCCACCACGTGAAAGAAACGGTTATTCCAGGCCTCAAAATACATACTTTCACGGGACATTCTCATGTGATGCTTGCCAAAGCGGCGGGAATATTTAGTGAAGCCGGACTATTTACATTCTATGACAAAATACGAACTCGTGTTGAAAGCTACCTAAACAACAGGGCTCTGGAAATTAGTGATTTTGATTCTCAAATGCCATTTCCTTTCGAACTCTCAGATTAGAAAATCTTGTCAATCTTTTGCGCATGGGCTGTATTGATAAGCTTGGCTACAGTTGCGTTTTTACTAGAAATTATCCATGACTGTTCCATGAGAGGCTTCTTTCGTTAAATATTATGATCTGTAGTAGAGCCTTTTGCAATTTTGTTATTTTAAAACTGATTTTTGAATAATTAAAACCAATTTACATCAATAAACTATGTATATAAAGCTCTCATAGTGGAATCACGAACGAACAGTGATTTACAATAAAATAACTACAGTATGTACTCATGTGCACCAGTCTATCTCCAAAAATCCCTAGTATGCTAGGGTAATTCAACATGGCTGACATCGTACTTGCAAATGAATATTTAAAGTCAGCCAAGAGAAGGGCGGGCTGTGTCACGCACATGGGTGGCATGATGCTAATTGCCTTCTGAATTCTGAACGTGTATTTGAGGTTTGGAGTTTTGGCTGATACATGAAGGTGTTTGAATATTTGAATCCATTACATGCGACGTAGTCTTTGTTTAAGTTGAGCATAGGCAATCGAAATCCATGCTCATCGTTTAAAGCGTTGAGCCTTAAAATGTTAAACACTCCCAATCCGCAACACATGGAAAAGACATCAAGCTCAAGCATCAAAGACCTGTGGTACGCTAAGTATATACTGCGACATCTTTCGTCAACAATGGAGCTCATGTTGATCGGTATTTTTGTGTTAAGCATCTTATTCATGATACCAGAATATGTAAAAGCTCTTGCTTTCGATATGACGGGCTACGAAAACTGCGTGATACATTTGCTAGATTCTGATTCCGGAAGAAGTTATGATACCTCGGATATGCTGGATGAAATTATAAATTCGAGTCAGAGTGAAGGTCAGCTTTGGACTGTGTCATTGCTCGAGGAGGACCCTGAACGTGATGTTGAACTACCGAGTACTCACTACTATCAAGAGGTGTGCTCGATCGGCATTATAGTTGAAATAGAAGCATGTGTTTTTCGAAATATTTTAATATTTGGATCACGTCTCTACAATGTCCAAAATAGTATATTTTTCATTTATAAATTCCATGCGAACTGCACAGTGGGCAGATACCAGCTTGACAGCGACATCATAACCCGTCCAATAATGGCGGACATGTATTTCCTCGAATATCTGGACTTTTTGTGCATAGATCTGAGGCATTCCGTATTCCTATGTAGCACGTGCATATTCAAAGTGAAGTACACAATATCTGTGGTTCCTGAAGCTTCCGTGATCGTTGAAGATTTCAAGCTTGTTTCAATAAGAGTAAAAAAACGGTATTCGCTTGCCCCCTTTATTGCCGTTACTGGGCAGCATACTCACCTGCCGAGGAGGAAGGATGCAGTTAGGTCATGTGGATTTTTGTATAAGAAACGGAGACTGACTGAGCCCGATATGATTGGATGCGTTGGAGATCACATTTTCTTGGAAAATATTGCATTCAAATATAACTGGAGTCTTACGTTTTACCCGCTTGAGTCAGCAAAACAAAACAGGTGACGTAATAACGTAGTAATTTAGAATAATTTTAACCAATTTCCTTCTAGGCATAACTAAAGTCTAATTTTAAATGGTTACAGATTTTTCTTCTACGGAACAGACATACACTATACAGCTTACGCCATACTTGAGCATATATACTGGTATCCATGGAGACCAGACTTGCCACCGGAATATATAATTCAGCAGTTCCTACGAAATGAAGTCTTAAATAGCTTCGTGTACTGCACCAAAGCTGACGAAATAGAAACGTTTAGTTTCCTATTTTGGTCAATTCCGTTTGACAATTGGTCCTGGGCCTCCCTTGGTACTTCTCTCTTGTTAATGTCCATTGTACTAAAATTCAAATTTTTTGGAGTATTTGAGATTGTGATGCGACAGTCCAGTTCTATTTTAGAAAACAATAAGTATCTGATTGTATTGCTCTTTGTAAATATTGTAATTACTTGTTGCTACGAGGGGATCATCTCCAGTTTTGTGACAGTCCCACCGCCCGTCTTTGTTTTCAATAATTTAAAAGAACTTGTCGAAAATGGGTACAAAATATTGGGATACGCGACAGGTGTGAACACCTATGACCTGGAAGTCATTTTTAAAAGAGAAAACATTAAATTCAATCTGAACTCAATCCTTGTTCCAGACGCATGGAAGCAAACTAGAGAACAACAAGAAGAGCTGATCTCCAAGTGCAACGTCACACATCACTATTCAATTAGAACTATACTACTCCTTGAACGCGTTCAATTGAAACAGCAACATCCGGGTATAGCCTGTCACCACGTCAAAGAGACAGTAATACCAAATCTTGAAATACACACGTTTACTGGACATTCTCATCTGAAGCTTTCCAAGGCAGCGGAAATATTTCGAGAAGCTGGTGTATTTCTATTTTATGATAAAATGAGAAAGCAAGTGGAATGGTTTTATGAAATTCGGGACCTGGAGATTTATGACTATGAGTCCCAACGGCCGTTTCCTTTTCAAATTGCAGATTGGAAAATCCTGTCAATATTTTCTGTATGTGTGATATTTCAAGGTTTGGCAATAGTTGCACTTCTGTCAGAGGTCATTTACGTTACCATGAAAAAGAGATGTTAAACCGTGCTAGCACTTTTAAAAATATTTGGAAAGCTATTTTGTGATTTTGTTCTGCATGGATTTTTCCGTGCTGTGAGCTTCCTCCGCCAGGGTGAGCACCACACCTCGACATACCTCGACCAGACACATACATGGGAGCTAACTATTCCAGAACTGGAAGAGCGATTGGTCAAGTGTAATGTCACGTATCACTATCCGGTTAATAGGATACTTCAAGTTGAACAAATAGTGCTGGAAAAACCATATCCGCAAGTAGCACGCCATCATGTCAAAGAGACAGTAATTCGAAATTTTGAAATACACACTTTCACTGGACATTCTCATTTGATGCTTGCCAAAGCAGCGGAAGCTTTTCGAGAAGCTGGCATGTTTGTGTTCTATGACAAATTTCAAATGCACATGCAATGGTTTAATTACAGTAGAGCCCTAGAGATTGATAGCTTCAAGTCCATAATGCCTGTCCCTTTAAAATATCCGATTGGAAAATCCTGTCAATCTTTTCTGTATGGGCTGCATTGCTTAGTTTGTCAACTATTGCATTGCTGTTAGAATAAGTTTATGTTTCGTTGAAAGTAACTTTAATATCCGTATGGCGCCTGTCTGTAAATCTTAAGTCATCTTTAATCAAAGTCAAATCTTTGCACACCGAACCATTTAAAAGCGATATTTAAATATTAAACCTCGTACAGGAGAATTAGAAATCAATGGTTAACCGATTTCATCAAATCAACAATATTGGAAATTGGCGGGATTCATTCGAAATAACAAATTGTTGTGTCTTCATGTATGAATTCTAGAAAGATTTGCAAGTAATCCCAACAAATCAAAATATAGTTAAAAAAGTTAAGCTTCTCATTCTTTCACAAAAGGTGACCCAGTCTCTGTAGACGACATTTAGACATCCTCCAAAATTTCTTTTAAAAAATTTATATTTTTTTCTATTAAAACACGCCATCAGCATAATGTATTGTGTAAAAAACAGCCCGTAAAATGGTTTGAATATCTCATTCAAACGGTAAACAAAAAGGATTTTCAAAATTGATATGCACAAAGCTGGAGGAAAATATGTATTTAGTAAGGCCGCTAATGATACGTCTAGCGAAATACACTAGGCGATGATGCTGGGAAAGGGGTTTGGCTTGGAACAGGCATTCGTTACGTAGTTGAGCCCAGGAAATGCGAACGAATACGACGGAGTAGGCGTCCATTCACTACGTACAAGCCAAGTAGGAAATATCCTTGCCATCTACTTGAACTAGGCGCTCCAGTTGCAAAATATTCGCAATATCTAGCCTAACATGCCCTGTTGACTATATTTACATTAATTAGGTATTGTATTACCAAGGAGTCGCACTATCTAGATTATCAGTTCAATTCTGTGCAATGTCACAAGTGCTGCAGCGGAATTCGCACAGAGTAGCCAACATTTTAGTGATATGTAGAATGCTGATGCTGCCAGTATATGTAGGAACTATTTCCTTCAACACGATGGGCTACAAACACTGCATCATTCATTTGCTTCTGGACTCTGTTTCTGGAATGACCTACACATATGATGTAGTGGACGACATCTTTGACTCGAGTCAGGTGGATGGTCAATTGTGGACTGTGACAAACCCTACGCGCGGCATTTCATTTGAGAGTACATACTACTACCGAGAGGTGTGCTCAATTGGGATCGTGGTTGAAGTTGAAGCATTTGTATTTAGAAACATTTTGATTTTTGGATCCCGTCTCTACAATTCACAGAACAGCATATTTTTCGTATATACCAGGCAGCATCCGGACAGCAATATAGACAGGAGTAGGCTGGGCAACGAGATTCGTAACCTTCCTATAATGGCGGATATTTTCTTCCTCGAGTATCTGGACTTGGAATATTCAGAATTTCATAGTTCTTCATTCCTTTGTGAAAGTTGCACAGAAGGACTCAAATATACAAAAGCTCAGGCGGTACCCTTCTTAATTGTAGGGGATTTCAAGTATGAGTCAATGGAAGTGAAACGGAAGTCAGTTATCCCAATTATTACTGTTGCTGGGCAATTTTCAAGTCAACTGATGAAAGAAGAAATATTTAGGCTGTGTGAATTTTTATACACCGAACGAGAAGTGATTGAGCCTAAACTGGTAGGATGTGTTGGAGATCACATTTTTCTGGAGAACGTTGCATCCAAGTATAATCTTAGTGTTGAATACTACTCTCTTGAAACGGCAAAGAAATGGAGGTAATATATATCATAATTTAAGAATTAAAATAAATTTGAACTAAACTTTTGGAATTTATGTATTTTGAAACAACAGGTACTTTTTCTACGGGACACGAGTACCTCTCGCAGCTTTTGTCATACTTGAGCATCTCTACTGGTATCCATGGAGACCGAATTTACCTCCGGAGCATATTTTCCAACAATTCCTACGGAATGAAGTATTAAATACATTCGTTTACTGTACCAAAGCGGACAAGACAGAAGCCTTCAGTCTTTTATTTTGGTCAATTCCATTTGACAATTGGTCCTGGGTGGCCCTTGGGATTTCCCTCTTTTTAATTTCAATTCTTCTAAAATTCAATTTTTTTGCAGTATTTGAAATTGTAATGCGACAATCCAGTTCAATTTTAGAAAACAAGAAATATCTGATTGTATTTCTTTTTCTGAATATTGTAATTACTTGCGGTTATGAGGGCATCATCTCCAGTTTTGTGACAGTCCCACCGCCGGTCTTCGTTTTCAACAATTTGAAAGAGCTGGTGGAAAATGAATACAAAATAGCTGGATATTCTACTGGTGTTTCTACATTTGGCTTGAACGTAATTTTTAAAAGAGATAAGATTAGATTTAACGTGACCTCACGTCTTATTTCAGACAAAAGGCATTTAGTCTTTCCAGAACAGCAAGATTTATTGTCCCACTGCAATGTGACTATGCCATATGCCACCAAAACGATTTTTCAATTTGAAAACTTTCAACTAAAAATGCGATACAAAGAATTAGCGTGTCACCACGTCAAAGAAACAGTAATTCCAAGTGTGGAAATCCACACTTTCACAGGATATTCTCATGTGATGCTCGTCAAAGCAGCGGAAATATTTAGAGAAGCTGGATTATTTCAATTTTATGACAATTTTAGAATACAAGTGGAATGGTACACTGAAAATAGAGCTTTGGAGTTAAATGAAATTGAGGCTCAAATGCCATTTCCTTTCGAAATTTCAGACTGGAAAATATTGTCCATCTTTTGTGCATGGGCTGTTTTGTTAAGCCTGTCGTTAATTGGTGTTTTCATAGAAATTTTGCACGGCTTTTCAATCAAGGGCTTTGTTTGTTAAATGGTTTTCTATACAACTAAAATGCATTTTATCACCTCAAAACTTGTGTTTAAACAATATTTTAAAAGAACGGCAACACGTTACTCGATGTATTCAAATTTTTGGTACTATTTCTAAGATTTTAAGAACATACTTGGGAAATAATTGTCTCGAGAGATGAGAAGTTATCCTATTTGGGGCAACTTGAAAATAGAATTAGTTAATGACGCAAGATTTTTGTTGGAGGTCCACTTATTTGGCTAGTTTTTTAAAGATTAAATCTGTTTCGACAAAAAATGAATTTTGTAAAGCGCATTTTTCAAATACACTCGATACTGCTCCGATTCTGATACCCTGATCTCAAGACTAGTAGAACCTAAAAGCTTGTTCACCGTACGTACTTATCGAATGAATAAATAATTATTGAAACAGAAGGATTTCCCACTACCAGAGAATGGACGTTTCACAATTTATGCAAGGTTTCCCATACTATTTGTATCCCCAATAATATGTTGCATTAAAGGCGCGTTCTCACAGGGCTAAACGTCGGTATCAAGCGTTGGAATTTTGAATAATTATGGAACACTCAGTCAAGCATGTAGCGAAGTATCGCACATCTCAGTTTAGCGTCGTCGTTGTGAATTTCTTAGAAATATTGTGGTAATTAGATGCTGTCTTTGCTGGAATAGCCATTAGCTACGTACTTGAATTCGTTTATTGCGACGTAGTAGGCCTTTTGCTTCGTGTCCCGCCAAGTTTGTCATTTAGTCAATTCCGAGAAATGGAGCCAACGGTGACGTTGAACATGATCTCAGCTAAAGTAATTGTTTTATTTAAAATATTGAACCTTACCATTTACGTGGACGCTGCTTTGTCCATTTACTGGATTCAATAATAATTGATAATTGACGGAATTCTTAACTCGAGTCAACGGAAGCAACAGCTCTGGACTGTGTCACACCTTGAAATTGACTACAGAGGTCAACTGTCACTACCGAATACATTTTACTACAGAGAAGTGTGCTCGATTATGGTTGTAGTTGCACCGGAAGCTAGTCTATTCAGATATTGTATAGTAATATTTGGATCTCGTCTCTACAATGCACAGAGCAGTATATTTTTCATCTTCAGATTCCATTCTGACCATCCAAGATACGCACCTGACTTGGACCATCTCACTCGTCCCGTAGTAGCGGACATATATTTCCTTGAATTTCAGGATTCAGAGTGTTTAGAATTTAAGAGTTCTACATTCTTATGCAGCAGTTGCGCAAATAAATACAAATATACGGCTTCAGTAGACCCTGAACCTTCCGTAGTTGTTCGAAATTATAAATTGGCCTCAATGGTTGTCAAACAGCATTCACTTGTCCCAATTATTGCTACTGCTGGTCAGACAACGCAGCAATCGAATATGGAAGCAGAGGTTCGGACATGTGCGTTCCTATAGACGAAACGCAGGCAGACAAAGTCCAGAATGATTGGCTGCATTTCAGATCACATTTTCTTGGTAAATATAGCGCTAAAATATAATTGGAGTCTTCAATATGTTCCACTGGAAGAAGCATGGCGATGATGGAGGTAATAATTAGAATTTCAAAAACTAACTATTTATTTTTTAAAAAATAAAGTACTGCTACTATTCTATTGGTTTTTCTTCCATGGAACAATCACACATTTCACAGCTTACGCCATACTTGAGCATTTATATTGGTATCCATGGAGAACGAGTACACCACCCGATCAAATAATTCAGCAATTTCTGCGAAATGAAATCTCAAATAGCTTCGTGTACTGTACCCAAGCTGATGAAATAGAAGTGTTCAGTTTTCAATTTTGGTCAATACCGTTTGACAACTGGTCCTGGGTGTCCCTGGGTACTTCCCTGCTCATAATGTCAATTCTACTAAAATTCAAATTTTTTGAAGTATTTGTAATTGTAATGCGACTACCTATTTCTATTTTGGAAAACAAAAAGTATCTGATTCTATTCATTTTCTTGAATATTGTAATTACTTGTGGCTATGAGGGCATCATCTCCAGTTTTGTGACAGTTCCACCGCCCGTCTTTATTTTCAATAATTTGAAGGAACTTCTCGAAAATGGGTACAAAATATTGGGATACGGAAAATGTGTAAAGACCTTTGACCTGGAAGTCATCTTCAAAAGAGAGAAGATTCAATTCAACCTGACTTCAAGTCTTATTCCAGACTCATGGAAGCAAACTGGTGCAGAACAGAACAATCTAATGTCCATGTGTAATGTCACGCATCACTTTCCACTTAACACTGTAGTTCAATTTGAACAAGTTATATTGAAACGGGGATATCCCAATGTAGCATGCCACCATGTCAAAGAAACAAAAATTTCAAATTTCGAAATACACACTTTCACTGGACATTCTCATTTGAAGCTGGCCAAGGCAACGGAGATATTTCGAGAATCTGGAATGTTTCTATTGTATGACACATTTAAGTTGTATGTGGAATGGTTTATATACAACAGGGCCCTAGATATTGATGACTTTGAGTCACAGATGCCATTTCCTTTCCAAATGTCTGATTGGATACTATTGTCAATATTTTTTGTATGGACAATATTGCTTAGTTTGTCGCTGGTTGGATTTTTGTCAGAGTTCGCTTTCGATAAGTTGACACAGAGCATTAGCAATATCACAAGTTTTTGTAAATGTTTAAAACATAAAACATATGTATAATAGTCGACTTGAAAGACGATATACGCCATAGGCCTCTGGTCTCATTCTATATTATTAATTTAAAATTAATTGCAAGTTGTCACCATTTGCGTAATTTAAAAAAACGATCACCACTCGGTGATGATACATAAAAGAATTAATTAACTTTTTTAAATTTGAACTTTATTGATGAAAAAATTACCAAATCGAGCTGTATATAATTAATGAGAAACCATTTTGGTTTTGTAATATGATTTCTTCAGCCTAATTGTCTCTCGAACCATCAAATCAAGCCAAAACATTGCAATTATATAGTCAAAATGTATTCACGTCGTATAGCGGTGGTCAATTTTGGTATTGGGCAGCTGATGATTTACAAAAAAAATTAAATCTAAGCATTGAGGATGAGGCCTAAGAACGGCGATGGCGTATTAGATACGTGGGAGATGATTGTAAAGATCTGTAATCTGGATTAAATTCAGGATTAAGATACACGCGGTAACCGCACACGAGGAAAGTTACATGGTAACCACCCGTTACTTCAGGTTAAGTTAGGTATTCCGAAACGCGCATCAGTGGTTACCACGGGCGGTTACCATTAGCGGTTACCGCGTGTATCCTAATCCTGAATTAAAACGTAATCTGTAGTTCGTCTATCTGTACGTCTACTACATTACTCACTCTAAAATCCTAGGAAAGCAAGGATGCCGCCACGCTCATCAATCAAACAACTTGTAATGTACCTTTGGAACAAGTGAACTGTAGGATATCTGGTCTATTTTCTGTATTCGTTTTGTTTAGATATCATGACGCAATCCAAATTGAATTCGTAAACGTATGAACAAAGAAAACCCAAAAATACAATATTAGATATGTACCACAGAATTAAATATTATTTATTCAGATAAAAACTTCAACAGCTAATATTTTATGTCCGAATTTCTGAATAGGTTATATAATAATGTATATAATTGTATGTATGTAGTTGTTAGTTTTACATAATATAAAAAATACAAAGAACAGTTCGTACTTGTCATGTTGCATAATTAGTTATAAGCAGAACGATTTGGCCAAGATAAAACAGTGAAGTAACACATACTATGTAATTTTTATTTCTAGGCACAATAATGGTGTCCTCGCCATTATGAAACTCTCGAAATACTTTTAATTGTGTTTTTGTTGTTTTGGAGGTATGATTAAAAACTGTTGAATTCACTAAAGAACGAAGCAACCGTTTGTATGCAGCAAAACTGATTTCGGTTAAGATTGACATACGTGACCTAAATCGTGAATGATACTCAAGTGCTTAAAGCGCAATATTTCAAACCTAACCTAACAAAAGCTGAAATTATGCGCACTACGTCGTCAACATTGGAGTTAACCATGCAAATGTTAGCCAGCATCTTACTAATATTGACTGATGTAAAAACTCTGGAATTCGATACGACTGGCTACGAGCAATGCGTCATTCATGTACTTGATTCTGATTCTGGGCTAAGCTCTCACACATTTGACGTACTGGACAACATTTTCAACGCAAGTCATAGAGAAACTCAGCTGTGGACTATGTCAATGCTTGAAAGGAACGCAAGACGGGACAAGTATCACCGACTGGACAGCACACACTATTACCGAGAAGTATGCTCGATTGGGATTGTGGTTCAAATCGACGGATGCGTCGTTCGAAATATATTAATATTTGGATCCCGCCTTTACAATGAACGGAACAGTGTATTCTTCGTATACAGACGTCATTCTGGCTACACCGAGAACAGGCACGTTGTTGAGAATGACATTCGAACTCGGCCAATAATGGCGGACATTTACTTCCTAAAATATTTAGATTTTAGATGCTTAGAATTCAATAGATCAACATTCTCGTGCAGAAGTTGCAGTACAGATGGCTTCAAGTATACAGCGTCAGTGGAACCTGAACCCTCCGTTATCATATGGGATTTCAAATGCGTTTCAAGTGGCGTCAAACATACATCGGCAAGTTCAACTCAACTCATTTCAACTCAACTCAAATTATTAAATAAATAGTTCAACTCAACTCAACTCAACTCAAATTTTTCAATTCAAATTCCAACTCAACTCAACTCAACTCAAATAGTTCAATTCAAATTCCAACTCAACTCAACTCAAATAGTTCAATTCAAATTTCAACTCAATTCAACTCAACTCAATAGTTCATTTCAAATTCTAACCCAACTCAACTCAATTTCTAACTCAGCTCAAATTCCAACTCAACTCACGATTTCTAACTCAACTCAATTTCTAACTCAACTCAATTTCTAAAGTTTCTTAAATTTGTAACTGGAATTACAGATTAAATTTTACTTTTGCTTTAATTACAGACTTCAAATTGCAATAATTAAATTAAAGTTTTGATAACTTACTTGTTCTCAAAATTTTACAATTTTTATTCAAAAAATGAAATTAATTTTTTAATGGGTAATTATTTCGAACCATCGGTAATGCACAAAACGTGTGCGCACGTTTACCTTCTTCCTAGAAACGGGCTTATGTATTATGTATAATGGTAAATAAACAAAGACCGTAGCGTCGGTGTGGGTAGCAGAATACTGTATCAGCAAGGCTTTGGTTAGGTTGTGCCAAAATCATCAATCATCACAGAAACCTTTAAAAATACGTAAACAATTTATGCTACTGGCAGCCGTTTTATTTATGCTGCCAATCTGTTTTGTAGTTACAGGCTTGCCGAAGAATTAAATGGGGACAAATATTTGCAGCGTTAAAAAATGATTTTTGCAGCGCATAAAATAAATATTTCGAGCGCTAGAAAATTACATTTGCAATGTTAAAAAATACGTTCGGAGTATTAAAAAAATTGGTTTGGAGCATTTAAAAATGAATTTTGCAATGCATAAAAATAGACTTCGAACGCAAGCAAAATATAATGGGGCAAAAGTGTGTCCAAAAGTGCTGAATATTAGAGGCAACAACCAAACAACCTGGGTATGTTTCATTTCCGCTTCCAGCAAGTGGATGCAGAGTAGAAGAAGGACTACAGAAACTTCGAAGAATTCAAGTAAAATCGGTTTGGGCTTTGGGATGTCGTTCTTAATACCCAATATTGTAAAAATGCTGTTTGTTCCTGTCCAACGTTT
>JAQFYU010001288.1:0-15513 GCA_034694905.1 Ceratophysella granulata | reverse complement strand
CATACAGTGACATTTACCTTGTTCTTGTGAATGTAATTCCAAACCGTGACTTCTCACTCCACTACAAAGTTCGAATTTTATTTAATTTAAGTATTTAATTTAATTCCAACCCCGTTTTATTTTATCCCCTAATTTTCCAACTCCAACCAGCTCGCTCCTTTGCTGATTCTCAACTCAACCCATTAAGGTGTCTCATTTCTCGTTTACAATTCCAACCAGCATTAACCAAAATTTAACTACGAGTAAATTAAATACATGTGAGTTATTCATTGTGGATTGTCTTCCCTAGTACTAGACGAGATTGGCATTAAACACGTTACAGTTCATTCCATAATGTTCAATTGGAAACTTTTTAAAGCTTTTATTCAGACTCTTTCCGGTATTAATTCATTTGTAAACAAAACTGATCATAAAGAGTAAGTAGAATAATACATTCAAAATAAACCATAGTCCAGTTGACAAATTCAATTTTGTATTTTATTAAATGTCTATTTATTTTTAATAATGTGATTTTATTTATTTTAATGCCACTCTATTTATTGCGATGTCGTTTCAGTTGTTCCAATGCCATTTTATATATTCTAATGCCAGTTTATTTATCCGAAGCCATCTTCATTTATTCCAAGTCATTTTTATTTATTCCAAGCCATTTTGTTCTATTCCATGCCATTTTCTTCAAAGCTAATGCCATTCACACCAGATCTCTTAAAATCACTAAGATTTGACTCATCCTGAGAGCTGACAACAACAGAATGACTGTATGAAAAGTAGTTACAAAATAAGCGTTTCTTATTTATACTGAACTGTAGTGTATTATTAAATTTTGTTGTAGCTTACATATAACTACTTATGTCACAAGTCAAGTGGTTACCAATAATTTTTACATGGAGCACAAAGCACAATCCGAAATGCGCTTTTTAAAATGTCCAACTACTTATCAAACAAGCCTCTTACAATTAATATCGTAGTAATAAAACAATTATTTATCCTGGATTGTCAGGAAGGACCCTGTAAATAATTTCACGGTTATTTGTATTTACTGCTACTTTCAATTTATTATGCCGTTTTATTTAATTCAATGCCATACCATTTCTATGTTACTGATGTCGTGTGTCGTGTGTGCCCCCTCCCCCTGCCTCCCTTGAACCTCTTTTTATGTCGTAGTAGTCTGTTTGTATCTTGTATACCGAATATGTATCACAAATCACAATTAATATCATTCATTCCAACAACTGTAAACTGTAACTGTATAAATATGCCAATATAGTGTCTCAGATCCCCGTGTCAAAGAAAATGCAATTTAGCTCAAACCAAACACGATGTATTCTTGTTTCAAAACTTGTGCAAAATTAGCAATCAAAATAGTGGCATAATCACCGAGTGCAGATGTAGGTTGAAAATACATATAATGAATAGTGAAGCATGTAAATTGCATATTATGAATAATACATAGTAGTATGTATAATAGTGCATCATTATTTATATGTTGTTTTGAATTACGTATGTTCCGGATACAACTAGACTACGACATGGAAGACGACCAAGGAAGGCATGGTTATAAGAAGTTCCAACAATAATGGTCATTGTTAGGAACCACACGACTGACCACCCCACCCGCACCCCAAAGCCCTGTCTTTGTTCACTGTTTTTGGCGGCAAGACAGCGCTCAGGAACAAGAACCCACAAGTGAGAGCGGTTGTGATAGTGTGTGGTGAACAGGTAAGAGTCCCTGCTCTTTACAGCACGCACGGTCGTGTGAAATCGCTTATGAGCGAAAAGCACACCTCTTTCTCCCAAGCTTTCTCCCGTTTCCCACTCAATTCATCCGCAGCAGCAGCAGCAGACAGACCGCAGCAGAAGCCGGATAATAACGGATAACATTACCTACAAATTGGTAAGTTTTTAATTCAATATCTAGGTCTAATTTGTAATTGACACATCATAAAAGCGATCCGATATTATTCAACTATCATTTTTGTAACTACAAACAACATGCATTTAAACCTATCGGGTTGTTTTACTTAAAAAAAAGTTCAATTTACAGAGACAATATTTGCCTTGCCGCTTATGGAAGGGTTTGCAAAAATGAAAATTTTAATTGCATTTCTAGGCGTTACTTTCTGGTGTCATTCGCCCAAAATGCGTTCGTATGAAAGGTCATACATATATGCATAGACATGCAACTTGCAAATTAGTGATAAGTGTAGATTTATGGGCCTAAATCATAGTTCAATTAATATACTTTTTTCACCAAAGTGCACGTGGTGCAGCTGAGCATGCCAGGAGCAGAGATGTCAATCTCAACTCAATTTTGAGAATTTTAGAATTGAGCATGAGAATGAGATGAAATGGGTTTTATCCATATATTTTTATAGACGGGTTGACAAATTTTTATCAATTTGAGATGAGATGCCAGATGAGTTGAGAATCGAAAGAAATTTTAGAGGCTTGCGATGAGGTGAGGTGAGATTTGAGAGTAGTTTTGGAGGACTGAGATGAGACTAGTTGAGAGAGGAGAATTTGCTTTGAGGCTTGAGATGAGGTGAGTTGGGAATGGATGGAATACTTTCAGGCCTGAGATGAGGTGAGTTTAGAATAGAATGAAGGAAATATTTCGAAGCTTGAGATGAGGTGAGTTGAGAAGGAAGGAAATATTTTGAAGCTTGAGATGAGGTGAGTTGGGAAACGAGAAATTATTTCACATGACTTATAAAATTTAAATAAGGCAACTTGAGAATTGTGGGAATTTTGATTGAGTTGAGAATATGGCCCAAAGAGGCCAATTCAAAAACATGCAAACAATAGAAAAAAACTCTAAATTAGAAACTAAATTCGGAGATTTAAAAAAATATTGAGATGAGCGGGGTTGAGATTGAGAATCGCTGAAAATCTTTTAACTTTGAGAAGAGGTGATTTGAGTATGCAGGAATTTTTTGAAGATTGAGATGAGGCGAGTTGAGAATCAAGGAATTTTTTAGAATTTGAGATGAGGCGAATTGAGATTCGCGGGAAAATGTAATCTTTGAGATGAGGTGGTTTGAGAATCCAGGGGAAAATTGAAATTTGAACGAGGTGAGTTGAGATTCAGGATTTTTTTTGAATTTGACATGAGGTGAGTTGAGAGTCGAATGAAATTTTAGAGGCTTGCGATGAGGTGAGTTGAGAGTCGAATGAAATTTTAGAGGCTTGCGATGAGGTGAGTTGAGAGTCGAATGAAATTTTAGAGGCTTGCGATGAGGTGAGCTAAGATTTTAGATAAGTTTTGGAGGACTAAGATGAGACTAGTTATGAAAGGAGAATTTTCTTCGAGGATTGAAATGAGGTGAGTTGGCAATGGAGGGAATACGAGATGAGGTGAGTTGAGTATGCAGGAATATATTTTAAGATTGAGATGAGGTGAGTTGAGATTCAGGATTTCTTTTTGCATTTGAGATGAGGTGAGTTGAGAAAAAATCTCGTTTGACATCTCTGGACACGAGCTACGTTTGTTCGGTCCTTCGTCGGTTTTGCGGTTTCGAGTACCGTCCTATTTTCATCTTCATGCATGTTTTAGCATATTCCGAGTTTGAGTTTAAAATATAAATTACTGTTACTGTGAAACCAAATTCAAGCGTGTTAATTGTAAAGTAATTGATATTTCCTAAATTTTTTAAAAAGCCTTGTAATTGTAATACATGTTCATGATGGTTATAACATAACGTATGCTGAATCTGAATTTTGGCTCAACGGCACCCGAAGCTGTTTGAAGCTTGCTGTTAGTCGTGCTTGGTTGGCGTGTTTGCGCTGTGTATGAGTCCCAATCCCAATAAATATGATTTGCGTGTTCGTTTCAACTTGCGTACATCGCAGACGTGTACTGTATTGTATGTATTAGCCGATGTGAAACTAAACCTCTTAAAGAGGAGCTGATTTCCTACACTTACTTGACGTTTCGCAATGAACTACAGGTACTTACTTAACACTAACGTCAATTTAGTAAGACGTCGCGCTTCTATGTCCTCATATAAGAACATATTAAGACAAGGAAGGCATCAATAGAATGTTCCAAAACTACTTTTGCTCTTTACGTTGACAATTCAATAAGTAGATCAACTTACTGTTAAACGGAAGTAAGTACAAATACAAAGTAGTTTATTCATAATAAGGACCTACGCATTAGTAGTACAATACTAAAATAATAGTGCTAAGAAGCCTGCGGGACAGTCCTTACCATCATCCGAGCTAAAGGTCTAGGTGTACGCTCTGAAAACTATTTTTGTGCTTATTTATTTCAATCCAGAACTCAAGTGAAGATGGAGAAAGATCAGGCTGTACTGGATTCACTTTTCAGTCATGCCCACATCGTTCCACTCATCAGTGTTCCGGGTACGAAGAACAACTTCTTTGACACACAGTTGAGATACACGATCTCGGAGTGTTTGGGGTGGGATAACGCACATCGGACGTTGGGTTATACTCTGAAGTCCGTACATGAGTTACACGAAGGAAGACTCTATTTACGGGGCGAATGGTAAATACTGCTCTACTATCAATGTGTAGTTGTAGTACTAGACTTTTTAGTAGCTACCTACCTACAGATGGATTAGTATTTGAATTTACAACTGCTGCAGCATGTAAAATTACTATCAAATATACACAGATTTGATTTGCTTTAAATATTTCACTTTCAGGGCCGACGAAACTGCAATGCTTGTTGGAGAGCATGTCAACCTTGTCACTCCGAAAAGAGTTCTTAACACAAACACATTTTTAATTGATGGAGATCAGGGGTTTGTTGTAGTTTGTCCTGATAACCTGCTCTCGGTGACGTCCATATCTGCAGCATCCTTTTGCTCAAGAAAAGCAGTTTTCAACGATCGATTTCGGCTGCCGTTTGATTCTATTGACGCCTTCCGAGGCACTGTTGCTCACGAACTCCTTGGTCGCGTAAGTCAGCATTATTAACGCATCAGATCCTCGAGTTATTTCCTGAAATTCACATTATGTATAGCCCAACTAATCTTGTAGGCCCTGATCCATCGTGTCCATGATGTCCAAAGTTTGAAGGGCCTCCTCAATAAAATCTTAAGTTCTTCTTCTATAAGGACACAAGCCTACGGCCTGAATCTAGATCACAAAAAGCTTGTTCGACTAGGAAATGAACTGGTACCTTATGTGGCTAGAATTGTCCGTAAAAATTCGGAAGAGAAGGTGATGGACGTGGTAGATATTGAAGATAACTACTGGAATCCTATCTATGGATTGAAGGGAAAGTTGGACGCCACAGTGCTGTACTTTACTGAGCCTGAAGCTTTGGTAAGTCAAGGGTTGACGAAATCCCGGTACTTTGAGTGTTTCCCGTGAGGAAAATTCTTCTTTGTGGAATAGGAACTCCACGAGAAAAACATTTGTTTCACAATTGAAAACCGGTTTCTTGGTGCGGAAGATTCCTTGAGAGTTTTTTGCGTCCGAAAATGGTCAACGGTCATAAAATTAGACACGGTTCCTGTAAGTATTTAGGAAATACCGCAATACACAAAACTCCCAGTTGCCACCAAATTGGTGTTCTTTGTCTTTGCGTTCGCCAATTGGGAATTGGGAATTTCGTATCATGCAAAAAACGTTGTTAAAATAATCTAAAATATTATTATTTGGGAAATGATAGTTATACAATAATTTTATTTATCAACTATTGAATTTTTGCCAGTTTGAACGGATATATGGACGTATAATCACATAATTACGATTCATAAATTCGGGTCGTCGGTTGGTTTCTGGCCGTCCAACTTGTATGAGATTTGTTTGAGCGGGACTTGAGTTTTGGGTTCCCTCTGCTCCTGCTCACTTCTCTCTCGCTGCACATGCAACGGCTCGGCTGCTCGCTGCTCTAGGCGGACGTGAGCGGGAGGTGGAGGGAACCAAAAACTCAAGCCCAGCTCAAATAAATCTCATACAAGTTGGACAACCAGAAATGCTGCGGATCGGGAATATCAAACTGTACTTTATTCAGACTTTACTCAATTATTCATGTACCGTAGGTTTCAAAAGCATTTAAATTGAAATAGATTTCAACCCTGTATCTGAAAATCTGTATTCCGTGCCTAATTCTGCTTAGATTTCAACACTCAACTGCTTGTGCTATTTTGGACTTCGCATATATTATTTTGGAATTTACATACAACTACTTCTGCTTCCAATTTTACCTTTCTAGAATTCTAGAATGTTCGTAGACATAGACTACATAAATTACATGCAATTAGATTACAGATGCAAACTTAAAAGTACAAGACTAAATTCGCATACTATAAACTATACCTAAAAAAACGGATCGCAAACTATATTAGTACCTATATTCGGTAGTGGTGGGGCGCATATGCTTAGTAGCATATGTGCCCCACCTGCGTTTTGTGATGAGGGGCGAACGCTACCGCGCGCTGATAGCGTATACCTCGACTCTTAACTCCTTGCTGTGCAAATGAATGACAATTTATTTATTAGTTATTTGAATGGAATAGAATGGAACCAGGTTTTCAGTTATTCTAAATATTTAAAATTCAAATTGTTATTCAAATAAACATGAAAACTGCCCACACAAAGTATGACAAAGCAGAAACTGTAATGGCCATTGAAAATACAAAATACAATCAAAAAGGAAGTCTGCTTTAAGTACAATAATTTCTGTGATAATCGCAGGTACGGGTTGTATAAACTTTGAAAATGAACAGCATAGATAGAGGTACAAGTACAAATAACAGAAATTAAAAGTGAACTTATACATTTTCCAATTCTAACTAAGATTTTAAAAATATGGCATAAGAACGAATACAAAATAAAGAAATGACCTACATCGTATTTTTCGTGAAACTCATTCATTTGCACAGGAAGGAGCTAGAAGATGAGGTAGGGCTCATACAGCGCCCCACACGAAAACGTAATCACCTCAGTTGCTGAATATTGTAATCCAGCACAATTAAGATTATCTACGAAGTACAAGCACGACTATTATGCGGGAAATAACGACGCTACTCATACTCACTCATACGATCTTTGGACAATATTGATATTATCTGGACAATGTCAACATCGTCCAGAGCAGATTTCTAATCATAATAATTTATCTAATGACTCGTATATTATTTTCCGTTATCAGGTTATACCTTTGGAGTTCAAAACGGGGAACTTTAGACCAGGTGAGTTGAAGAGCAAGAAAGATGTTAACCGTACTCACCTGGCCCAAGTTCTGCTATACACACTGCTTATGAGTCGTCGATACGAGGACGTACAAAACGGATTGTTGCTCTACATAAGGTATGTTCTCCCAAAATCTACCACGGATCCCTGTTTGGATTTTGTATCTGCTGGCTAAAAATTATCGTTTCGATTTTCTTAAATCTTCAGAGAGAATGATATCAGTCTTCACAGTGCAGACTATCGGGCCTTGAAGAACCTTATTCTGACGAGAAATCGTCTTGCAATTAGCGAGTCTATTCATGACGGTAAATTTTCGCGGCTGGAGGTGCCAAGTGTGAACTACAATTCGTGCAAGGATTGTGAATTTAAAACAACATGCGCAGCGTTGGTCAGGTAAATTCAATTATTATACTTATCAAGTTTTAAGAGAGAAAACTCTTAAGTGAAGTAGAGAAATCTCTTTTCTGTTGATATAGAAGTGGCGGCGTAAACCAAAATTCGACCAACACTGAAAAATCACTGAATGAATATATGGATTCTTCTTTGGACCGAGAGGAGTTCAATTTCTTTATGAAGTGGTTCAGTATAATTACTACGGAAACAGAAGCAATAGAGGAAAAATTCTCTGTGAAGTCATTGTGGACCATGTCCTTGGAGGAACGGTGAGACGCAGTTTTTGCAGTGCTTATATTCGATTCTGCTTGATTCCATTGGGTTTTCTAACTGTTGTATTTACCATGAAATAGAGAAAAGAGTGGCAAATGCATAGCCAATCTTCGGCATGTCAAATCAGTTGAGTGCGACCATGTGGATCTCGGGTTGAATGAGATTTTGGTCACGTATAAACGAGATAATCAACCTGATGCGGATCGCGAGTTCTTTGCGAAGTTGGATATACATGAAGGAGACTACGTTGTACTCGGAACGCACGATGAGTTATGCGCCAGTTATGCCTCAGTTTATGCTATTGACCCCAAGCGATCCATCGTTATCTTGTCGATGAAAAGGTTAGAGGCATATGCAATAGAACTAAAATGTAACAACAAGGTTGGTCCATTCTGAAACAATTTGAACTTTTGGGGTATATGAAGGTATAAAATGATAACTACTGCGTACCATGATATAATTGATAATACTCTAACTTTATTATATTCCTATACTATACCTTATGTAATAGCAACGCTAATGTGTCAAAATCATATAAAAAGCGCACGACATTCCTGCATTGCGTGGATGTGTTCGTAGTTTTGAAACATCCTTTGTAGTAGAGTAGATTTGGAAATAGTTGATTCTGGCGTTAGCCGACTTGGTGACGGACCAACAAAGAACCTATTGTCAGGAGGAGACCCTAAATTTTTGCCGAAAGTGAGATAATTCTTTTTAAGAACCAGAAGGTTTAAAAATTGAATACGGATGGACCAACTATTTTGATAGTGCGAAAGGCGAGTATTAGTCTGAATGTCCTTGTGGGATGCTGTCCCTCTTCGTATTTCTATTTTGAAAACCTATTTCAGTATCCCAACCGGAGCAGAGGTGGAAAGTACCAGGTATACAGTGGACGTGGTCTCAGGTAATTCACCAATTATGGCTCAATATGGATATCTGCAAAAACTGATGGAGAGCACTCCCGAAGCTAAGAAACTCCGAGAAGTTTTGATGAAAAGGTATGGAAATAACTTAACATCACCCTGGAGCCAGAAATTAGAAAGATCCTGTTTCGGCCGCCGCGGAGTTTTACCACTTCTTCGGTAAGTAATAGTTTATTACATTTAATGAGAGATACTACTACTACTTGCAGAAAACCAACCTTGCAAAAGGACTTGTCATTGGCCGCACGGGAAACAAAGAAATATGGGGTTGTTGAAAATGCTGTCTATAATTTTAATGCCGATCAACAAACTGCCATTCTCCGGGTAGTTGCAAGTACTCCTTTCGTTTGTATCCATGGAATGCCTGGGACTGGTACTTAAACATATATTCAATTTTATTTGCTAACTAATTTGAGCATGAGGCGATTCAATATAAGTGTGCACTGGTTTTATAGGGAAAACGCACACCATTGCAGGGATTCTCGACATTCTTAATAAAATGGGTAAGACTGTTCTTGTGACTGCCTTCACTGCACAGGCCTTGGATAACGTTCTAGCAGCTTATCATCGATGGACCACTGGTGACTTTCTTCGTATTGGAGAGCCAAAACTGAAACATGAGTCACTGATGATGAACAACACAATCTACCATCAGGACCATGTTCAAAATTTTGACAAACTAATAAGCATCTACGACACAGTGGTATGTAATAATTTAAGTCTTGTTTTTTCTCTATTAACTTTAGTTCTTACATACTACGGTAAAGGATTTAATTCGTTAGCGTGTTAATATGTAGGACACTTCCCACTCCCCTGCTTTTCCCATGTGTTCAGTATCTTATCTCTCAGTCAATTACATATTTCCCGACTACAATTATTCGTGCGCTTCCGAATCCATTTTCACCTACAAATATATATATGCTTTGTTCACATTTTAGACCATAGTCGGAAGTACTCTGTTGAACTTGAAGCACCCTATTTTTCGCCGACGAAAATTCGACTACGTGATTATAGACGAGGCGTCCCAAGCACTTCCTTCTGCAGCTTTTGGTGCACTCCAGCTAGCCGATAAATTCGTTCTCGTTGGCGATCCTGAGCAGCTACCCTCAATTACTCAAGGCAAGAGTCGCAAGTAAGTTCGAGTTCTGATCTGATATCACTTCTATGAAAACCTGGCTAATTGCAGCAATATAAGAAGTAAAGTGTGACCTCATGTGTGGTCTGGGGCTTTAACCTTACTCTGATTCTCCAATCAAGTTTGAATTGAATCTGATTAATTGGTACGATCCCACACGATATTACAAATACAGTGTAGTGTTTGCCTTGATGTTTTTCACTACTGTATGTCCTGCAGTATTCTTTGGGTAAGGGGCAAAAGAAATCTCATGTGCGTTAAATTCTGTTGAAAACAGCAACCAAAATTTCAAAACTGTCAATATGAATTTGAAAGCACTAACTAACAGATACTGACTAGACGTATATGTTAGGTCAACCTATTTTCGAAATACTCATGCAAGTTTTCTGCCTCATTCATTCTGATTAATTAACAACTAAAAATTAATTAACAAATATCGTACAATTTATTGGTGTTGTAAAAAGCCGAGTAATGCATGTGTATAAGGGTTCCAATACGCTGAACTCGAATATGACAATAGAATAGCTGAATTCCTTAGGACTTACTAATTAATTAGTAGTTACCAATTAATTGGAAATTGATTAGTTTCCCTAAAACCGATCCGAGTATTGCATGCATATATATATACGCTGAACTCCACACAATAGCTGACTATTAATTCAAATAGTGGCAATCAAATATTTAACAATTTATTGTTTTGCAAAAGACACTAGTATTTTATATAACTAATTGATTTCCAATTAATTGGTAATTACTATTTAGTAGGTCCTATTCGAATTCAGCTATTCTGTTGTCATATTCGAGGTCAGCCGATATGGAAACCCCTTTAAACATGACACATGCATTATTCGGTTTTTTGGACACTGATTAATTTCCAATTAATTGGTAATTACAATTACTAATTAGTAGGTCCTAATTAATGAATTCAGCTATTCTGTTGTCATATTCGAGTTCAGCGTACATTTTAACCCCTATACACATGCATTACCCTCGGTTTCTTGGAAAACTAATTAATTGCAACATATTTGGTATGTGTTAATTAATTCTTAGCTGTTAATTAATCAGAGTGAATGAGGCAGTAAACAGCATGAGTATATCGAAAATAGGTTGACCTAACATGTACGTCTAGTCAATATCTGTTAGTTAGTGACTTCATATTCACATTGACAGTTTTGATGGTTGCTGTTTTCAACAGAATTTAACGCACATGAGATTTTTTTGCTCCTTACCCAAAGAATACTTGTGTGCTGAGCCAGAAAATTATATTGCACGCATTGTACGTATCTTTGATCTTTGTAATGATACTGATGAAATGATAGTTTGTAATGATACTAATCAAGCTGCCTTCCATGCCATAAAACAGGTAAACTAAAAACAGCTAAAGCCAAATAGCTAACCAAAAACAGCTAAAATAAACAGCTACGACGTAATAACAGCTAAACCAATAATAGCTAAAATAAAAATAGCTACGTACTAAAACAGCTACGCAAAAAAAAACAAGCTGAGGCCTGCAGAATTGATATGAAATGCACTTGGATTTGATCTTTCTCTTGCGTTATAATAATCAACTATATCCTTTAGCAGATAGTCAAATACGGTTCACTCACAACTAAGCTCAGATATAATCACTCATGGACCTTATTTATATATTTCGATGAACTTGAAAACAGACTATTGCATCAAGATGATGAAAGTATCTACAATATGTTGGCCACTGAACAAAACACGGCGAAGCTAAGAAGACAATACCGGATGAATGGCCCTATCATGGATCTCGCGAACAAGTTGGTTTATAATGGTGCGATGGAGGCTCTGATGAGTACGCGGGCGATAAAGATTAAAATCATGTCATCTCCCCTCTACGACATCCCACAATACTTGAAGAAATATAAAGGCGAGATGCTGGAGTGCCTCAAGCGTTTGGCATCCGAGCGTGTTGAGGATTCTGTGCTCTGGTTTGATACCTCCAACATAGAGGCGTATGACACCCGACGAGATGATTCACTAATAAACGAGCATGAAATCAAGATGATTGATGAGTTCGTAAAGATGTTTGTCCACGTAATTGAAAGTTACTCCTAATATCTAGGATACAAATAATTCTTTCTTTGTTTGTTGTTACCCTATTACTTTAAATATGTTCTGTCTGTCGTAGGCGTTGGGTGCTCCTCACTATATTGGAATTATTGCTCCGTACCGTGCCCAGGTACAGGCATTGAAGACCAAAATTCATGCTACAGTTAAGAAGATGCCAAAGTTTTCGGGAACTACGGAATGTAACAACGTTGGGATTTCCACAGTAGACCAGTTCCAAGGCCAAGAACGAAATGTCATTATTTGCTCTTTCACGAAAAGCCGTCCGCTAGATGTTGAAGGAAACGAAGTTGAAGGAGAATTTCTTGAGACTAAGGTATGAGCCGTACGGCGACAATTGGGCGGATTTGTAGAATATGCTAAACAGTTTCGTATTGAGCTTAATTGTGATTCTAATTATAGAGTTAATATAGATACCGCTATGCAACGTTAAAAAAGTAAGCTAGGATATAACTTTAACATATAACTTATGTAACATTAGCATTGTGCAGCATAGACCCTCACATCTTGACAAACAAAGAGGCTAACATAGGCTAACCGAACTGAAAAACTCGACTTTACCAAATTTTTCATATCCGCCCAATTGTCGCCGCCCAATTGTCGCTCCACCCAATTGTCGCCCGCCCAACTGTCCCCGCCCAATTCTCGCATAATCGGTATGAGCCTTGAGCCTTGAGTTTATACAGATATCTAAGCTTCGCTGCCGATTTGGCGTATAAAGACGTACTTGTTCAGGATGCTTTAATACAATAGTAGTCTTCCTTTGTAGAGCGTTGTTTGTCATACAAATTGGGCATTGTTATTGTTACTGTTGCGCAGCATAGTGTTTGGTCCACTATGCATACATGCACGTGCTTTTCCATTTAACTTGTTTTGCGCTGAATTACTTTTTGTCAGTCCTTCTACCGGCAATCACAGCAAGTTCTCCTTCCAGTTTTCTACCAACGCTGCAGCAGCAGCAAAGAATTTTCTTGGAATTTTTGATGGATTTTGGGGTTGAACTGACAATAATTCTAACTAGCTCGTAGGAGTCGAGAGACTTTTAACATCATTCGGATCCGGGACAGGTTCCCGAGTTGCTTGCAAAAGATTATTGTAAAAAACTCCGAAATTGACAGCAACTGAGGCAACAGCAAGCCAGCAACGGCCTTGTTGAATTGCTTATTAATGTATTCCATTTCCATATACCATAGAGCCAATCCTAATTTTCAATGCGTAACTTATTAAACGCGAAAAAGGTAACTCATTCCTAGCATATAGTATTCAATATATTTTGATTTTTTGTATTGTCAATTCAGCGTTATTTATTAGCGTGCTAAATCGGAATTTTATACTGAATGAACTGACAGTTAAGAAGAATACGACGTGAACAAGCGAAATACCAGATTATGGGATTCACAATGTCGTGCGTGCGTGTGCGTACACGTTGTGAGTTGTGATCGTGATCTACACTATAGATTGTTTTGCGTATTGCGTTCGAGTTCGAACGATTCTACTATTTCCTGAATGAATGAGCAAAATGAGACTATCTTACTATTTTACACAATTTATTTGCTAGTTATTTGAATGGAAACATGTTTTGAGTTATTCTAATTAAAAATTCAAGTTATTGTTCAAATAAGCATGAAAACTACCCACGCAAAGTATGACAAAGAATGTACGTAAGTATACATTTTCTAATTCTAACTAAAATTCTATAAATTACAGAATACGAATATAGAACAAAGGAAGCAATACTAAGTCAAAGTAACAAAAACAAGCCAAAGCAATGTTGCAAACAACTAGCAAATAAATTGTCATTCATTTGCGCAGGAAGAAGTTAGGAGTCGCAAGTCGAGGTGATATGGCACATACACTATCAGCGCGTGGTAGCATATGCGCCCACCCCCCCCAGAAAACGCTACTAAGCATATGTGCCCCCGCCCCCTACCTAAATTCATAATACACATTTATTGACTACGTTGGCCTTGTTTAAAACATTTCTAATTTTAGGGAGGCATACTCCAGGATCTGAGACGTCTCAATGTGGCAATAACACGAGCCAAGACTAATCTCATAATGGTTGGGAATTTGAGCTACCTTCGAAGCAAATTCACTCCTTTTCAAAAGATCTCTGAGGTTTTGACTTCGGATCAAGTGTTTCAGCTCAAGAGGCGTGTCTGAGGCGTGTCTAACTGTTCTTGGATCGCTATTGTGCTTTGGTTTGGTTGGATACTACCCAGATTCTGTTTCAGCTACAACTTATTACTCCTATTGTGTTCATGTTACTAATGTTTGTCTTTCATAAACTTGTCTCAGTAAGTTTTAGTCCAAACCTGTACCATGCTGATTCTCAATAAAGATTCTCACTTAACTGAATATGACATGAGGTGATGTCGTGAGTCCCAGTCGTGATCGTGATACGTTTGTCAATTCAAGATGCAGCAGCAACATGGGGGAGATTGTGCTACAACTTGTTGCGTACAGTTCATAGCTGCGTTAACATCGCCGGCAGGTATATTTGCATTGCAGTTCCCATCGCCGCCAAGTGATAAAGTTATTTAGACTAAAGTTTAGTTATATGAGATGATACACAATAAGAATTTAAATCATTGCTGAATAACTCTTTATAATAATTTTTTGTCAGGACACTTGCTAGCAGCTTGCATATCTCTTGTTTCTCCGATTGTAGTATTTAGCATTGATAGGCATGCAAAGAAGTTATAAGATACACCTACCTACATAACATACTGTAATGGAAAGGCAAAAGAATTACTCAAGGAATTACAATTATGTAGAAGCAGAGCTAAGCAGAAGAAAGATCCATATACATAAAAACGTTGATCTGTATGGATGTATGTATGTTCAGCATCTCCTCCCAAACTTCTCAATCCACATCCTTGCATGATACCTTAAAATTTAGCTAATTTTTCCGTTCTGTGCTTAGGCCGGTTTTCTTTGACCCAAAATTGACCCAACATTGACACCGGGTCAAAGTTCACTTTCCCTATGCAAAGTGCATGGACTTCTCTGAACTCCTCACGCTCGCTCCATTTCAACTTTGTTTATTGTCAACGTACATTACATGTTGAAGGACGGGCTCGAGCTCTCATGGCAACCTATTTGTTCAACTTAATTGCACTGTATGGCTAAACATAGGCAAGAACCACAAACATACCACAAGCGTAACCACAAGCGTAGCCGGCGTAACTACAAGCGTAGCCACGTAACCACAAGCGTAACCACAAGCGTAGCCGCGTAACCTGCGTAACCACAAGCGTAACTACAAGCGCAACCACAAGCGTAACGGAGTAACTACAAGTTTAACCACAAGCGTAGCCGCGTAATCACAAGCGTAACCACTAACATAACCGCGTAACTACAAGCGTAACCACACGCGTAACCACAAGCGTAACCGCGTAACTACACGCGTAACCACAAGCGTAACCACAAGCGTAACCACAAACGTAACCGCGTAACTACACGCGTAACCACAAGCGTAACCGCGTAACTACACGCGTAACCACAAGCGTAACCACAAGCGTA
>JAQFYU010001287.1:0-15516 GCA_034694905.1 Ceratophysella granulata | reverse complement strand
TATAAAGGAAATACACATTTTTAATTCGGATTGACATGCAGCCTACATAAAATGGTTCACAATTTATCATCTAGTTTATGAAATTAACACTTGCTCCATCAGTTCACTTTATACATTGGCTTCATATTTAGATAGCTCATCGTCTAGTACATCGTGTAGCACGTCGTCAAGCACGTCGTCTAGCACGTCATTTTCGTCCTCATGTGCGTCGTCTACATCCTTTTGGTCGCAAGGTGCCGTCAGGCAGGTTTTTAATGTCACAGCACCACAGTATTTTTTAAATCCCGTTTTTAATCAATACATACAATGACGCTGTAATTAAACTGCACGATAAAACGAATGAATGCACGTAAATGCAATTGAATTCTTATGACATTAGACCGGGTTTTTCTGTCAATTCTCACGACTTATTTTTGGAAGCGTCGTACAACAAAGTTATATTTTACGAACCCATCATCTAGTGTGAAAATTGAGCGTTCAAACAATGCATAGCGCCAATTTGAAAGCGAGTTTACCAATTTGCAGATGTTGAGTCAAACAAAGCCCGATATTCAAAAAATCCAATGGCAATGCCCAACCCATAAACTGCATTTTTAGCCCTGCCATTGTGCATTGCCATACACAAACAAACCAATGACAAAATTTAAGACGTCACGCACCGATCTGTCACTTGTCAACTATTCTGTATCTGTAGTGTCAAGTGTAAAACCACTATTAGGTTAGTCAATTAGTTAGAATCACGCATAATCGATCGACGCTCCGTTGCTGCAAGCTCAGGTATTGTAAGTAATTATAAAATATAATTATTGTAGTTAATTAAATCACTATAAACGCTTGACCTTTGTTGCTTGGTTTGGTACTATGCTCATTAACTTGAGAACCGATGTAATTATACACAGGTGACAGGTGACATGATGTACCAAAATTTCCAAGTCAGCCCCGAGTGCCGTTCCATAACATCAATAAGTGTGGTGGAGGACGTGTCAAAGTGCCCGCTGGGGTTTACACCGGTATTTACAGTTTAAATCCAATATACTATGTTAATTAATTGATATTAAAATTAATATAGCTCGCCAGAAGTGAGTTAACGGCGAACGGCGATCCCTAGATTATATACTTCTGTACTACATACATACTATGTATACTTAAATATCATTAAATACTTAAATATCATTAAATGTCATTAAAATGTCAAATGTAATTTGAACAACTGTCTAGATTCTACGAACTCATGACCAAGACGCAGATGCAGATCTTTGGAAGGATGGTTTCTTTGGTAAAAGAGTGACACGGTATGTTTGTGTGTCGAAGACGCAAGGACGACCAGAGCATGTTGTCCAGTCTATTCAAATCATACATGACAAAGAGGTTCCTCCAGAGGGATTCTCACCAGTTGTGAACACGGTGGATACGAGTCAACGAGCATTTAAAAAGAAGCAATTCTGTATCAAACTGGCACACTTCCGATCCAACTGTGAGTCTATAGCGGAAGTGATAATTCTGAGTAAACTGAAAACTCCACCAGATGGATTTGATCATATCGGGTATGTTACACACGACAGCCATCTCAGATCATATTTCGAATTTGGTCAAATCTGATTTCTTTTTTTTTAAATTCCGTTGTCTTTGAAGAGATATCAACGGGATGCACTTCTGTATCAGGAAAATTTCAGCGCTTACGAGGCTCAATTCTCCGTCACTGTCTTATGGGTAAGCTACTTATGTTTTGATTTAACTTTTCTGCCCCGAGCATCAAAAATATCAATGTACTCGTAAATCAAATCAAATTCCGGTAATTTTAGTACTTAAACAATAACATTTCTATTTTCCACTACTCTTAATAAATAACTATAAAATGCTTGCATTTTTTCAGTCTTCCTGGAATGATGGGATCTCCAAATCCGATGTATCCCAATATACATCAAACGCTGCAGGACTCGAGTTTGAGTAAGTAAAACACCAGAACCCAATTTATTTACCTAACTGCTAAGATTCAATCGAAAATCAAAGCACGACATTCCTCGAATTTTGATAGAATAATCATCTAAGTTCTTCGTTCTTTGCTAAACATCAATCGAAGGCCGTATGATTTTGAATTTTTTTCGTAACGCAGCTCGTATTATGTTTTGATTAAGTACTGATTCATCATACACCAATTCAATTTATTCATTTTTTGAATACAGATTCCAGTGGTACAAGTAATGGAGCTTCCCCAAGGCCATATCCACAATCTTCTGTGCCCAATTCCCCAGCTTCATTTCAAGATCAAAATTCGAGTGGACAGTTTCAGTACGCGTCTCCGAATGCTCAGTCACAGGATCATCACCAATATCACAACCCACCGCTCAAATATCTCAATACGATTTCACAAATCTCAGTTCTGGACGGAATTCCGTTTGTGCTCCACGAAGATTTACAGACGAATGGGATTACCAGTCCTTTTGTAAGTTTTTATAATCGCCATAGTATTTCGTATTGCATTTTTACGTAGTCACTAATCATCGGGTAATATTTGTTGGAAATAGCAACGTGGCAGTCGGTTTAAGCCCACGCTGAATATGAAGTCTGAAATGGAAATTGACAATGAAGTAAGTCACTGCTCTATTCTTAATAGCTTTTTGTTGAATAAGTAGTCAAAAACAACCGTTCTTAACTCAACCTATTTTTAATGAACCAGTTTGATTATGACTTTGGAACGGAACGGGACGTGGTACTCACTTCAAACGGAAATTAGAAGTTTTGTTGGTGCCACACTTGCATGGATCAAAATATGATATCGTCTTACATCGAGTTATCGCTCTTTTAACACTTTTAATACCTCTCCTGGGCATTAAACCCGCCATCGTCACTTTCATTCTAAAAAACTATTCGGCAGCTTATTTAAAATAAGCTACCCAATAAATAACTGGCCCCTATGAGCCGTGCAATATTCTAACCTAAATGTATTTACATCATTTATCGTACATAGACGCCATATATGTAAATAGACGTACACTAGAATGAAATAGGTAATTAAGTAGAACCGATTGTGATTAAGAAATCAAAATAACTGCATTTGTAGAATAGTAACGAGTACAAATATGAAATACTTATCTGAATTCATCTTGCGAACGCTTAGGTCAACGTGACTGTAGAAATTAGGCATGTCGTCTTCTACCTTCTACTTCAATACTATTGTTGCAAACAAATAATTAGAAATTAAACAATAATGTAGATTTATACAATATTTAAGTCGTTTAATTTGAATACGTACCTCAAGATTTGTAATTTTCTTGAAACTTTGAAACAATGTGCTTCTGCAAACGCATGCAAAACGGAAATAAATTGAATCAAAATGAAAAGTAATTGTTGCATAAAGTTAAAGTTGCAGTAACATTCACTACCATACCAGAGGCCCCTCTGAATCAGTGCAGGGCATTGACCTGGGTACTCAGTCGAATTCGTTAATTCAAATTCAAAGACATTTTACAAATGTTTATTTTCCTTTACCTGCCTTATATGAGAATACAGCTGCATAATTCATGTACACCTATTCCTATATTCGTAATGTGTAGGATTATGTTCTCAGAATATTAAATCTGTCATCGACAACTGTGTTGACGATTATAACGCTTGTTTGTGTAGAAATGTAACCATTGACCATTGGTAAGGAGTTGTTGACAAAGTTGTTGTGAGACAGACAGATACTCCTAAACCTGTCATTATATAAAGTGATGGCGGAAGGGGCTCTCCTGCGTTCGAAGTAAAGAAACCAAAAGAATGCCGAGCAAGGAGACCGATAAGGAGGCCTCGTTGAAGCATTTCTATTTTGGGCATTTCCTCAATTATGTCTCCTGAAGCTTTAAGTTCATTTAACGCATTGGCTAAATGACAGTCTGAGTTGCTTCTGGAGTAATTACTCACTCTAAAACCGGAACTGGAATGTTTACTTTTTGAGTTGGAAAAACCATTAATATTGTAGGGTATTGCCCTGCATTGGCACTATTTGGCCTGGTCTTGACATGTAAAATCCTATGAATCCGCTGAAGTGGAACGTGTTTTTGCTTCTGGATGCCGAATTTCCAAAGTCAAAATACAATTAGGAGTAAAACTAGAATATAAAGCTTAAACCTTGAATGTAGGGTAGGATGAGCGTCAGTATGCATAACGTTCAGTAGACATTCGAATGCTTCTGTCAGTCTCAGTCGAGCATTTGGTTTATAAAGATTGCCAGTAAAATTGGAAACACAACTTTGGATCAACTTGAGCAGTTTGCTGTCAATTTAAAACTATAAATATTGAGTTTCTTGCAAAAAAATTACAAACACCTTCGGTTGAAGTTTTTGGATATCTGTGAAACCGTAGTTGCAACTTTGAGAAAACCATACTACTGATCAGGTGAGCACACATATTCTATTGTTGAAGTATTGTCTATAAATAAAGCCAGATGCGTGGCAGATGTCGCGGTCTGAATCTGAAATATACACGCTCCAAAGGTAGGCACAAAATGAGGATAATTATATCTATAAGGTGATTTTATAGTTACTATTTAAAATTTTAAAGTTTATTTTATTCCAAATTCATCAGTCAGTCACGCCCTTCTTCTGACAACTAACTAGACGACAGTAACAGGTATAAAGAGATCCTCTTTATGCAGATACATATAGCATACAGGAGTGTGCTAAAGTAGTCTTTGGATAAATTTTATCTGTATCTGAACCAAAGCTAGTTATTAGTTAGTTTCTGAAATCTGGAGTAGAAGTACACTGGTAATTTTATTACATCGTGGGCTGATTAAATTGTAGTAGAATACAAGGAAACAAGTCGTCACTTTGGGGGGAAAATAGCGAGAAATCCAGGTGAAAATGGTGGTTGTTCTTGCTCACCGTTTCGAAGGCCTTCTTGACGCTCAATGTCCGTTAGAATGGTTCGGTGCCAGGACTGAAATACAAAGTTTTCATTAGGAATTTGAAACTATTCGAAAAGAGACAATTTTATTGAATTTGATTCAATAAAATTTTAAAAATACGTACGGATGGCAAATGTTGCAAGAGCTCATTCGTTGCAGACTGATACTCATTCTGAAGATCTTCATCTGAGTCGTCGGAGGCAGGAACCGGGTCGTCAATACGTTCTACTGCGGGTGACCTAGTTTCACTGCTGGAAATGACAGGTGTTGACCTTTCACTCTCAACAATCTCCGGACTTCCGACTTCGATCTCCATATCAATACCCATTTCAATTTCAGATGGTTCAACGACCGGTTCATCTGCCATTTCTTCACTTTCCGGAGCAAAGCACGTGAGATATTGAGCCAGAACGGCTGTCAGACGGCCTCTGAATGTTATCGGTGTGTTTGGAAATAGACCGGCCTAATTGGAATTGGAACATAAAACATAGTAACGTATTAAATTGCAATTCGGCAACGTAAAGCGTAAATATCAGACAATTCTACAAAGGCAGTTAATTAGCATTCTGCGCTCACCACTATCAAATAAATCACACCCTTCAGAATCTGCTTGTATTCGTCACCCGAAAAGACGGAAGAAAAGACGTCAATGAATTTCGGGAGCCATTCGTGTACCAAGGACTGAAGAGAGGTAGTAATCGGAGTTCCAACGGGCGTATTCAGGATACTTTCAACAAGTTTGGCTAAGAATTCCGCCGACACATCGGCTAAATTGGCATTCAAAGATGCCGCGATCTCGGCACTTTGGGCTGGTAAGGCACCCTGATTGAAAACAAACAATATAATGCAACTTCGACGGGTGTGCATGAAGATGAATGAGGGATTAAAAGCTTACCACAATCCATTGCGCAAAACGTCGGGCGTAGCTCCGAACTGCAGTGAGCACATGGCTCGGATTATTGGAATCTCTTCCTCGGAGCAGATTTCCTTGAACGTAGTGGATCATAGCGGGATGAGCAGTATTAAGAATTTGTGTGAAACCAAGAAGCATGTCAAAGTACTCTCGGTCCAGGTTCTGAGACGGGTTCGGCCCGCCGCCCATCTCTTGTGATAAAAATTGGGTGAGACCCACTGGCCGAGCTGGAGTTGGTGGAGCCCTGTTGTAGTGTTGTGAGTGACAGTTGAGAAGTATGTCTCGACGACGACGTTGTCCACCAGACTGCATTGAGCCCATCAAGGACTGTAGTGTTTGACCATAAGCTTGACCTGCAGTTGGGGCAGCAGGATTTCCAGCTGCCGGTGCAGTGGGTGCTGCAGGTGCAGATGGAGTTCCTGTTTCTAAACGAAAAACAATACTTCGGTCTAGTTGGCCGGGTCTTCACGTGTAAGACTTTCCAGTTTTGAAATCCATACCTGAATTGTTTTGAGAAGGAGTTGACTGGTTAGTCTGAACAGGTGGACCCGGAGGAAACACCCACGGCACCTGTTCGGTGGGGCCAGCAGGAACTCTTCCTCCTGTTGACATATTGAGTGCATCTCCGGCTCCGGCTCTTGCTTGTGACGGTTGTGTCGGTTGGCCAGCAGCTGCAGCCGCAGGTGGCCGAGCGGCTCCCCTAGCGTTGGGAAACATGGCACCCTGGATCATGCTGGCAAAGGCCTGTTGAAGACCAGTTGGGAGCGCGTTGACATTCATGGCTTGTCCACCCATCATACCAGGTGCTTCCAAGTTGATTCCAAGCACTTGAGCTCCACCCATGTCCCCGGGACCACCGATTCCAACCTGAAGTCCCACCGGGATAGTTGCTCGAAGAACTGTTGACTGTTCAACAAGTATGCTTGTGGGAGCTCGGAGTCGACGGGTTGTGGGCGGAAGGGAGAAGTCCACAGTAATGTCGCTAAGGGCATGAAGAGAGTGCGAGAGGGAGTGAAGAACTGAGGAGACGGTGTTGTACGTGTACTGAACGTTTGTCTGATTCTGAAAAATATCAATATAAATATAGTAAGGAACAATATCTGACTAGAGTTGAATAGAATATTCTTAAACGTTGAATACCTCAGCTAATTCCGCATTTTGTCTCAACCATCGCTCAACTGTTCGTAAATGTGGACTTAATCTCTCGTTGAGCGCAAGCAAGTCGTTGATGGATGTAGCCAGTTCTCTGAGCATGGGAGCCCTAGTTTTGACAGTAAATCACTTTCGATATTAAATGGTAACGCTTTGAGTACGTCGCTTCTAACAATGTCACACATACTCAGGATTTCTACTGTGCCTTCGTGCTTGTCGACCAGTGCTTCCCTCGGTTGCGCTACCAGCTGCAGCATTCGTATTATTGCCTGTACCCGTATTAGTTTCCGCTGCGCCAGAGTCAGTTGCATTTCCTGTGCTGGCTGTTGAAGCAGCTGTTGGAGTTGTGGGACCAGGAACACCGACCATAGCATTTCCCATTACTATAGTTGGTTCTGCCCGTCGAATTGAAGCAACAACAGCAGCATGATGGCCCAATGCAAGAGCAAGATCATCTTCCTCGTCATCCTCCGTGGGATCGGCTGGTGCTTCTTCTGGTACACGGAGTGTCAGCTCTTGTTCTAAGGATTCCAAGAGCCGTCCAGCTCTGTTCATATTCTCACTTGCAACCTGAAGACGGACGGAAGCTGCGGTTCTTCGAGGAATGGGTGGACCTTGGCCTTGAGCACCTGAAAAGTAACAAATTGTCAAAACTTGTAACTTTGTAGTCGATTCGAAGAAATATGGTTGGATTTGACGGTAGTAAGTTTATTTTGAGTACCAGGAAGATCCATTGTTTCAATAGTTCCCATAATAATGGCATTATTCCGTCCACCACCGCCACCTCCACCATTTGTCATATTAGCGGCTGAAGGTTGATCATTTGCTGCAGATGAGTTGGCAGGATTTCTTCCCACCAAATGCAGAACTTGGCCAGACACAACATCTGCAACGGAAAAATGATTTAATTGTGATATTAGATCAAGAACTATAACGTAAAACTTTCAAAATCGGAATTCAGAACCCACCGTAGTCCTTCAACTTCTTTTCATTCTGTAATACACGACCACGGAAAATAAGGCGTTGCTGTTCCGGAGGAAGTGCGACAGTTGGACTTATAAGAGATTTGAAGTCTGTAACGCTAATCTAAAAAAAATCAAAGAGCTCATGAGTATAGGCTATTTGCATTTCATTTTTGTTTTTAGCTGAGTAGTGCTACATTACAAGAACAATTGAGATCTTAAAAATTAAGTCAATTAAGTTTATTGTTACCTCTCCATCCACATTTTTGAAAACATGTGTTTGTGAGTCGAGCGTTTTCACACTCAGCTCCATTTTAGGGTCAGCTTCTTTTTCTGGTACCGACACCGAGTATTGAAATAAAAAAATATAAGTATATTAACCTACAAACAGAGATTATTAGTTATTTGCTTTCGAAAGGCACACGAATGACGTATGAAGTAATTGCTACAATAGAATGTTCCAGATTTCTAAACCAAATAAGATTCAGACCCGCAGTGAGTCACGATATTCAAAGGTTGTGCAAATTGAGTGCAAACTTTTCCAAACATTGAATCGCAGGATGTAGACCTATATATGTGCCTCAGTAGACATGCAACGTACTACATTATTGTCGCAATCAATCAGTGACTTCGAATTAGTAAAAAATTTGACAAGGCTTTTGATTCCGTAAATTTCATACCTTTGTTTGAGAATATTGAGAGTAAAGTATAAAGTAATATTTTGAGAGTACATATATCTACTTTTCTGGACTTTAGTATTCATGCGTCGGCACGGACTGCACAAAGAAATATGAATCTCAATACCTAAATGATGAATGACTTATAGCCAATAGTAGCCAATACACAATAGTTGACCCTGTAATCAGTTTCACTTGTGCTTTGACCTGGGACTTGGATACTGGATTCAGGTCCAACCAAACAAACCCCTATTTGGTGAAGTGACCAAAGTTCCGTGGTCCTACTTTTAGCGCAAATGCAGCACAGTAATGCGGGAATAAATACAATAAGTAGTGGAAAGCTATTCATAACATCAAATCATAAGGTTCATCTTCGTTTGTATGATTGATTCGTAATTTATGAAATTCCTCATTTCTGTGGAAATGGGTTTCGCGTAAACCGATGTTTGAGTAGATTGCTACTTGATGATTTCGCACTGCGCACACAATTTTTGTGATCCTTAGCGCTGTGGTGAACCATTGATTTCAGTAACATTTTACCTTCTTCGTCACATAGTATGGCATCCAAGATTTCGGACACACGGGCTGTCAAACTTTTAGCCTCATCTCCACCAGTCCGGACAATGTTACTACAAAATGCACATATTTTCTTCAATTTGAGGAACATTGCTCTATATTCTATAATTTTCGTTGTTAGCGGGCTCAGTTCCAGCGGCTCGTCTACAGGTAGTTCCGGCTCCGGGTTCCGGGTTTCTTCAGTTCGAACATCTGAATTTGCATCAACTATTGTTGCAGAATCCCTGTCCCTGCCAACGTTCGAGCCGGACGCGTGATCTTTCAAGAGAGGAATAACGAAATTTAGATGGAATTTTTGATTGCTGCTGTTACGTAACATTTCTGTTCAGAGTTGGCTTATTACGCAGTTTTTTAGAATTTGTGCTGCGTAAAACGCTAATGCTGCGCTAAATTGCGTTAAATTGCAATTGACCTTATGGGAATGGGATGATTTTAATTTTACGCAGCGCGTTGAATTATTTTCGTCGCGTAAAACTCAATTTTTCGCAGTTAAAAAGCGTAATGCAACTGCGTCAGGCCAACTCTGGTTCTGTTACACATTATTAGCTAGCTACTCCTCCATCACTCCATCCCAAAATAGTAGACACCTCGTTGTCGGTTGAGAACGGAATAGCGTCACCTACTACACAGGGCCGTAACAGCAGCGGCATGATACAACGCGCATATGCAAAAATTTGTGACAAGGAAGGCCCGTGATTTATCATGCCGCTTTAACGGCCCTGTATAGGTGACGCTATCCCATTTCTCAACCGACAACGAGATGTCTACTATTTTGGGATGGAGAATATTATTTATAGGTGTGTTTATTTAAATACCTTTAATATCTCCTTCAGGAACCGAAGGTTTATTCACGGCATCCAGGCCCAAGATCTCGAGCAAACCAGAGCTCACACGTTTGACCTCCTCCATTTGCTCACCACTACCCCCATCGATTGATCGACATAAGATTTCGATTTCCTTGAGTGCTCGACCATAAAGTACAAGTTTCTCGTCCAACTCCAGTAGTGGATCTATTGTTTCCCCAGACGACCCCGACTCTACTAATGATGACATGTTTGATTTTGATTTAGCGTCAGCGTCAGCGCGTTCCTTTTACTCTGTACTCGCGGTTATCGGTTGGTTTGGTTGGTGGTAAGGTTGGATGGTGGTTGGAAACCCGCCAAAAGCAGCACTCTGAACTTTCTCGTAACTGCAGAATATTTTGTTTTGTGTAATGATTGACTTGAAAGTGGTCGAGTCCTCAACCTTGACCTGGATAGACCTGACGCTTCAGAGACCCTTCCTTATTCCTACATACGAACAAACAAACGCGTTAACATCCAGTTTACCGGCACACAAACGCACACAAAGAACACCGACAACATAACAGGCGCTATTTCAAAATAAAAAAGCCAGAAGAGAGATCTCGTATCTACCGCTACGCTGCTGTTGCTTTGATTAAACACCAATAATCTAGCAAATAGCCCAAACGGCGTTTCTGTATATTTTATATGTATTCGACTTAACGCTGAAACGTTACGATCTGAATGCATTTGCTGCTAATGTATACTACACCAAAAACAACTGAGCGAAGATACGGATACATTAAATCGGAATTAGCGAACTTTGCATAATGCATACAAATATATAATAATTTAAGTTGGACTAAAACGAAATTAGCGAACTTTGCATAATGCATAGTTCATTTGCAAATATATTTTATTTTAAATTAGACTAAGCCCCGTTGAAGGGAAGAAGTTACGGAAGATATCAATCCTTATGTTTTATCTATGTATGCATTTAATACGGATTTTTATCTTCTCGTGAAGTTATTGCAAAGCAACTCAACATCCTCAAATTTGTAATAATATTGAATCCTGCTTTTATGAACTATGAAAGTTACATTCACCAATGAATTAGCTAAAGACGTTGAGAGTACTGATTTTGGAACGATAGTACACCATACAATTTAACTTGCTCAATTTCCTTGAGAAATAAATTATTTTCAAGATGCAGATAAAATGATTTAATTCAAATTAGTAGTGATCATTACCAGTGGTTTAAAAGCTATTACTCATGAATGAAGTAACAAGCTTTAAGCTTAGTTCGAGCATGATTTGAATGTGACGTGAATGGACGATCGAATAGGATATTTGAATCTCAACTACTATTTACTTACACATACACGTACAAAATACACATACAAGTTCCTGATTCCTGAAACCTAACGCCATGTCTTGTAATGTGAACAAACGAACAGATACAGGATTTGCATTTTGCATTATTTTATTCAAAAATTCTCAATGCTCGACTCGCCTCACCATCGCCACTACGCAAACGCAAAGTATAAAAACACGACAGAACGCGTTCTCAATTTCTGCCTGCTATTATGCTGCTGCTGCTGCTGCCGTGTGTGTGTGTGTCGAGAAGAAGTGAGTCTCGCCTTTTGCGTAGCATAGCAGCAGCAGCAGCAGCAGCGGTAGCACGCGCATTCACAGTTCATTTTCATTTTTCATACACAGTCAGTTTCCCTCGCTTTTTCGTAGACCATTATTATCGTTGTTCGTTGTGCGTTGTTCGTTCATCATTGCTTAATTTCAATTTCAACTTTTACACATTTTTAATTTTTTCTAAATTATTTATCTTAGTTCATTTGATTAATTAATGGGTTTTGTTTCTTTTAGTTTTCATTTCGTAGCTGGAGTGGCGTTGATTGGAATCGAAAGGACCGGAAGTAAGACATAATGGCTGACGAAAAGAAGGAAGGCATGATGATGGGCGCTGATGAGGTCAACACCAAACACAGTATTTCAGGTAAAAGTCAACCAAAATTACTTGTTATGTGAATGTGAGAATGCCAATCTACTAAACTAAATTCAAAATATGCTACGTAAAGTATATGATTGTAGATGTACTTGTAGGTCATATGTAGATACTTGTTCTGTCGTACTATAAACTATAACCAAAAAATATCACTACCTATTACATTGTGTATTAATTTGTCAGTGTGAGGTGAGATCAGTCAAATATTGAATATTGTTGCAACCAAGAAAGGTTATTTTCCGACCCATATACACGTAGCCTCTAGCCTCAACCTCGAAGCTCATGTACGTGTAATTGACATGTTCCATATTCGAGCCGAGCTTCTGTTTCTGTGACTGACGACTGACACCTTGGTCTTGGAGATTCGTGGCATGACAGGACATTATGATGGATCATGCATAATGTATGTGTCATGGTCATGACGTCATGAGCAACTGCGTTCAACTTTACTAACTTACCTACTGCATAGTTTCATTAAATTACATTTTACCGTTTAAACATTGGGTTAGTGCCTTGCCGCGCAAGTCGTTTGTCATTAAAGATCACTAGTCGAGTTGGTCATCAAAATTCAAATGGAAATACCTGGCTTCTTTACACATAACTACGAAATACGAAATAGGAAGCTAAGAAGCGACTACTCTACTCGATGAAGACCAAACAAACGGGAGCTAAGAAACGAAGCTCGACGAAGACCAAAAAAAAGCTCAAAATTTATAAAAGAAACGAAGCGCGACAAGAAGACCAAACTTTTATACCGTATGCAGGATTTCTCTTATTCACGAAAAGCAAGCACCAACAACCAACACGGTTCTTGTTCAGTATTGCAGCCAAGCAAAGATCTTCCTGATTGAGATTGCTGGGTTCGAACTTTACGAAACCTGAGTCACCCCAAAACCTCATGGTATTCCAGGGGGTTCCCTTGGCATCAATTAGTAAGGGGTACTCTTTTTGCAAAATAAAATTGCGCGCTTACAAGCCATTTCGTATGTCTACGTATCGCAAAAAAATTCCACGAGTTATCGAATATTTGGCGTATAAATACTTTCTCGAAATATGCAGGCAATTGGACTACATTGAGCCGAAACCAAGATATTTTGCGCGAAGCGCAAGGAACTTTTGAGACTTAGAGCCATTTCTTATGTTATGGCTTCATCCCCGTTTATGGAAAATGGAAAACTAAAAGTTTAAAACAGCGAAAGATCAAATGCCGATTCTTTGGGTTCAGCGCAAGATATTTTGAGATTTAGAATAATTTAATTTCGCCAATTTTTTGCTTAATTCCCGACAATACTGTTTTGAAAATTAAACGTTCCGCTCGACATCTGTAGGAAGTTCAACAACGGAATAGCCGACGAGACAATATATAACGCGAAGCGCAATAATTTTTTTTCATTATTTAGGTACAAATACAAATGTTTGATTTTTTTTTAAAGATTGAATAAAATAAGTACTTACTTACTAAAAACAAACAAGAAATATACAAAGCAGTTATCGAATAAAATATACAAATTAGCAAAGGTTTCAGGCCAGGTCAGGTCAGGTTGTTCTATGGAGTTTAGGATCAGACAAGGCTTCATCCAGGCCAATCCAGGATAGGTATGGCTAGCTTGAGTCAGTCTGATTTAGCTTGGTGTAGCTTGAAGCCTCGGCCAGATCGAGTTAGGCCAAGCCTAGCCTAGCACTTCATCCTTTCACATAGCCTAGCCGTTGCTGATTTTCTAAACAAACCGAAACTAGCAAATGCAGCCTCTGCGCGGCTACAAAAACTTACCCCACTTCACGGACGGTGCTCTTTATGTTTTCGCCAGGGGGGTCTTTGCCTAGTATGTCTACCCTGGTTTTGGGGTATGCCTGCGTCCGCCGAACAAGGTCAGGTCAGGGTGACCTGGACCTTGAACAGATTAATTCTAAAATAGAATCTTTCTTGTTACTATTTATGGAGCGAAGCATTGTTAACTCCATTTAACGTTTAACGGCAACAGCAGTATTCCTTGCACTACTTATTGCGATTTTTAAAGAAAAAGTATATTTATTTGTAGCTCTATGTTGTATTTCACCGAAACATACGCTCTAGGCTCTAGCTTACCAGAAATAGATCATGATTCGTTTGAAATACTTTAACTGTTCCTAAAGTCTGAAGTATTATACTGAGTAAAGTGCAGAATTTTATATTAGCTTGTGTATATATCTGTTCAGAAAACTAAATGCTTAATCCAAATCATTAAACAAGTGTTCCCTATGTCGTTTTCTTTTAGCCACGCTGCGTAAAACGTTTTTTGAAAAGGGTTGGCTAGAGAAGCTCTCCACGTATCCAGATCTCCGACTCAGCTCAACCGTTTCAGAATTCGACAGGAAGGTACTTTCACTCCGGCTTCGGCTTCATCATTCCCGGGAAGATTTGTCCAAATCCCATCCGAACCTGGAAGAAATGGAGAGGACGGTGCGCAGTTCCCTGGCCATCGATCGGAGTGGACTCGGAGCTGGACCCCTCCCTCTCCCCACTCACCCAGTCCCAGTCAGGACTTTCTCCCGTGGCACGAATACAGACCTCTCCTTTCACTGTCACTCTGCCTGGCTGGGTCCATACGACTCCGTCTGGACTCACGCAAAACCCACTCCGCCGCCCAGTGAAACTGAGTCAGCGGCTGGACCTCCTGGACACGACGAGTGGACAGACATTCTCCACAGAGCCACTCGCTTCTACTCACCTGCATCATTTGATAATGGAAGTTGTGGAACGGTCATCAGCTTCTCAAAAATATTGGAATCAGATTTGGACACAACTAGTGAGTATAGTCTTATGTCTATTGCGCATTTCCGCCTTAGCGCAGTGTTTCTTTCTCAATTGGGTCTATACTGGTCAATATTGTTGCTTCGACTCTCGACTCACGTTTTCCTGGTATTTGGTGGCTGAATAACGCTTGAGGTGAAAGTTTGAACATTGTGTTTTGTGTTTTTGTTTTGGAAAATCAAGTTAACCTAAACCTAATTTTAAACCGTTTAACTCTACTTGTATTTTAAATGAAGGCTGCGCTGTGATATCACACCGAATTCAAATTCATATGGAATACTGTATTTTGTATTTACTTCTCGCTTTAATGATTTAATGAAAATGAAGTTCGACTTTCACTCGCAGATCCCCACGTGCAGGTCTTCTGTAAATTATTATGCGATAGTCATTTGGAGCGGGAGTCGGAATTGTTTCGTGTCTCGGTCTCTGTAACTATTCATTTCCACTTCCCTATGCTATATTCAATCTGTCGTTTATACACACGGAGAGAATGAAACGCGAAATTGGTGAGGATATGCGGCTTTGACTGTCGAAATGTACGATTGCCCACTAAAATATTTAACACTCGAGACAGCGATTTAGAGCTGCTACAGGTAATTGTAACAAAGAAACCAGCTCTTCCTTCTTCTAATTCACGGAGTACCTATTGGAGATTCATTCAATTTAAATTAAGCATGGCAAGTAGGGATCGGAACGGATCAGGTATTTCAGATCAGTTTCAGGTCAGGTACCTGATCGGGTCAGGTTACAAAGTT
>JAQFYU010001286.1:0-15517 GCA_034694905.1 Ceratophysella granulata | reverse complement strand
ATCGCAAGGGTCTCGCAAGTCGGCCTCTCGCAGCTTGCGATCTCGCAAACTTGCGAAATATTAGTGAATAAGCTCCCAGATTGGCAAAAAGTATCCACAAATAGGTAAAAAATTATTACCCAGATTTTTGGCGTCATCTTGAAGCAGCCATTCTGCCGACGAAGCGAGAAGAGCGTGCATTATTAAAACTACACGTTTGCCAGTGGCTGGAGGCGATGTCTTTCCATAAGGCACCCGAAAATAGCCGAGGATGTATCCATCTGCAGTTATGATTGTGTGGTTCTCACATGGATACCCATGTGCAACAATTTGTTCTGGCTAGATTCAAAAATAAATTCAATGAAATACATCAGAACATCATACACAATATAATAGCATATTTCAAGATATATATTTTACAGCAGAATCAGACGCTAATTGTTCTGCAATTTGGAAACTTACCACATTTCTGCCAATATCAGGATTCGATGTTGAAGCCGCCACTGGTAATGTCAAACTTCCTAATAGTGAAGCATGTATTAATAAACCTGCAATTGGAAACACTCGTCGTAGAAGAGTTCCTTTACGGACATATATTTTGTCACTCATCTTTAAATATTTAATTAAATTCCTAAAGTTGCTACTTGCTGGACTCTAGCTTCAAGCTCATTTGATACAAAGACTCAACTAGCATCAGTACTTATAAGCGTTCAGTCATACAAATGAGATATTAAACGAAGTAGCAGCTTGTGTCAATTACCATTCGGGTACATCCGATAGAAACACTATTGTCTAAAGTTTGATACTGAGTATCGCATCGCTGGAAACATGCGAGACCAGACATACGAAACAGACCAGTTCCTGAATATGCTAATTTTAGATTATCTGTTTTGATGCAAACGCAGATTGTAAATAAGTAGGATAGGTGTTATAGATAGGTGACAAATGTTTGAGTGGCTCGGAGTGGATTAACTTAACTTCAGATATCGAAGATCCTCACGAGCGGCAGTGATTACTTGATTATAGATTAGCAATTTCAAAGACACTAATATTTACGAATTTTCACCCCATATATTTCATTGTTTAATTGCATATTTGGATATCTACAGATACAGCGCAAAAAGACCCAAGAGATTTGAATTCCGAATTCAAACAGAAATAGATTTGTCGTTCTTAAACATAAAGCTAAAATTGTCCCTAGAAGGGTGCTAAAAATAACAATATACAAAAGACCACATTTTCTTAGTGAGCAAACATAGTGCTGGTAATCTGGAATCTACACATCAGGACACCAGCTGGACAATCTTTACATAAATCCCAGTTGTGATTTTAATAATTAGTCACGAGGGCAAGGCCCGAAGAAGATTGGATGTTGTTTTATCCAGGTATGAAATAGTTGCTAAATAACAGTTGCTGTTTTTAATTTATATAAAGCCTACTGGGCATAGCCCGCGATACGACGCGATGCGATTTTCCATGAAATCGCGTTGACTTTACGATTTCGAGTATCGCTAGCTAAATCGCGACAGGCATAGATGTTCGCGATCGCGAATCGCGAACAGGACACATGTGACTTTGCTGAGCCTCTACTTAAATTGTCTCTTGTTTTTAGACAAACAGAAACAAATAGAAATAAAATCATCAATATTTAAAGTTTAATAGGATTATTCATACGGGTGTAATTGAGTAACAACAAAGGTCGGAATAGTAAGGTTGTTAGCTGTGTTTCACACATTGTTGTGAAATGTGCGTCATTTTACATTGGACATTTTACCTTTCACCTGCGTTGACGAAGAGAGGCAGGTGGAGGGAATCGTGGACCAATCCTAATATCAATTCAGCTTATTAGCTTGTCTAGGCTATGCAACATCCACAATTACTACATGGAACCGAAAAAACATTTTAACATAATTGTCAAATTAAGTCATTTATGTATGTATTGTTGTGTTTGCTTTTCGGAAGTGAGTGTTGGTCTGATCCTGGATGTTACATATTTAAATGTCAAAGGTCAGACATCTGACTAGATGCTTGGGTTTATGTTTAATTTAATCTAAACTCTAACTTTGTCTCAGTAGCATGTACCGTCCTGTTGTTAAATTAAAAGTCACATCCTTTCCTTTTCATCTTCAGAACCTTCTTTGTCTTTAGCGCTTCTCGGACACGTGACGAAAACAAGCCAATCAGTAGTGGGAAATTAGAAAAATCGCGGCCCTCCATCGCAAAATATCTGACTCTGTCAGATCGAGAAAAATTGCGTCGCAATTTCGCATAATATCAGAAAATCAAAATCGCGGATCCTGAAAATCGCGATCGCACGCTATGTGAATGCAATTTGCGTTATCGCAAATCCAAATTTAACGCAATCGCGTCGCCACTTGGGCTGAGATAAGGAAAACAAGCCCGATATTTTTCGCGAAGTGCAAGGAATTTTTTATATTTAGAGTCAAATTCCCTGTAGGTAACTGTATTCTCGACCGAAGCAGGTTAAAACCGCCAAACCAAAAACCACGAATCAAAAACCGCGAACCAAAAACCGCGACAGGAGAAAACCGCGAAATACTTGAAAAACCAGAAATGTTGAAACAGCCACTCAAAACCAAGAAATGTCAACTTCACTACACGATTGCTCCAGTCCAGGTCCATTGGTCCAGTTGGTCCACTAAAATTGTAATTTAAGTAGTCCAGTTGATCCTTATAAATACGATTTGGCTTGGTATTTGAACTAGAAAATCCGGCAGTACAGAAAAGTAATATTTTCCTAGTCCATTTAATTGTTTATCTACATAAATAGCATAATCATGTCTTACTTATATACTTCTGTACAAATCCGTATATTCTATCCTCATATTGAGGAACGCTTGGCACAATATTAAAGCCCAAACTTGCCAACGACAGTGACCACACGTGATGATCAGTTTTCACTATATTGGAGTAGTACATTATATTCAATTTGCTCTGTTTCGAGTGCGAACCTGAACATGAGCAAAGATAGCAACATTAGAAGTCAGTGTGGATGAAACATGAAAATAATAATTTCCTTTTAAAATTTAATTTGTTTCGCGGTTTTCTGTTTCGCGGTTTTGTCACAGCGAATGCCATTTCGCGGTTTTTGATTCGCGGTGTTTGGCTTCGCGGTTTTTGGTTTTGCGGTTTTTCGGTGGACCCGTCTCCTTATTTACGACTTCATTAGGGACTAGCAAACCTTGTAAAATCAAACAATCTGCTCGACATCTTAAGCCTCGTATGTATCAAGAATAATTGACCGACGAAAAGATATTTTGCGCGAACAGCAAGATTTTTTTGAAATTTTGAGCCATTACTATGATGTTACAGAGAAATTTGCGCGAAGTGCATAGAAATTTCGATTTGGTGCAAGAATAAAGTATATGAATATCAAGCTTTCCGTTATTTTACTCCCTTTTATTTGATAGCTTTGTTGAATTAGAGGAGCGCCAAAAACCCAGTTTCTCCTTGCACTATAATAGATGCACTATCAGTGCATATATTTTGTTGTTTTTGTATCTGAAAAATGAAACCGTTCGAATTTGAAGCTGGATATGAATCACGCAAATTGTGTACGTTAAATTGTGCATAAATTGTTTCCCCACCCAAAGAAGTTGTTATTGTCAAACTCTAGGTCGTCACCTAATTTGATATATTCTTATTACTGTCAATTGTCAAAACAGTGAATGGAATCTAGAAACGGTTTATATTATTCTGGCTTCGTTTTAAAGAATCTGATAAATACTGTTTACATATTTTTTGTTTTCCACGACTGTCCGAGCACAATTTCTTTATCATGAGTCAATTACGCCATCCGCGCGTGGAACTAGATTTATGTATAAGTTTTTGTGAAACTATGTAATATGCAACCGAGTACAGGATTGTTGATGATATCATTTTACAATACAGTACAAAGTATATTCATATTTTCTATCATATTAATATTCTATAATATATAATTACATCATTCACATTCGCAATGATAGAACAAGCAGAAAACCGGCCGGGAAAACCCATATTATTGATCAGGAACATGAGCATGACAGTTCCTTCTTTAGCTGACCAGTTGGACAACATATAAAACAGTACTATTTTGCTCTTAGTTTAAAAGATGATACAAACTATACATAGCTTTAAAACACAATTCTTGGATTGTCGTTATTGAGGAGTGTGATTGTAAGCCAATGAGAACATATGTGGGGATCACATAATTTTAGAAAGAACAAGGCTGAGACTCCTGAGTTTTAATTGCCTGCCACTGAATTTTCACGAAAATATTCTAACTTTACTGTAAAAGACGAAAAGGTTCACAGTTCACACTAAATGTAAACCAGTCAAAACGTTGACATAATGTAAAAACGATAATTTGCGTGGTTATTTCAAAATTGTGCCAAAGGATCTATTTATTTAATATGAATATATTAGTTCAGGGTATGAATTTGTGGAAGAGGCTGGTCGTCTGAATTTTTAAGATTGAATTTTAGATGACGTTGAAATTTTGCATTTAAATTCGAAGAACTTCAAGGTGGCACTCAAAAACAGATTTTAGGCGTACATAAGTCAGTTCAGTGGCCGTCACGCTAACTAGTACACTGCATTGAGGATTCATGATTACAGAAGTTTAAATTGGGAAAAATCGTTAGTATTTTAATTACCACGAATGAATAAATTTGTAAAGTTGAAATAACATCGTCTACAGAATTATTCGGTCTGTTATTTCAACCTGGTTAATAGTTCCAGAAAGTGTGACTTGTTCATAGTTTCAGATTGTCGTAAAATTTGAATATTATTTTAAAAGAGAAGTATTTGTACAAACGCCGCCACTGATTCATCGCGATATTTATTGAAAACACCACGCACTAGGAAATCTAGTTACATCACGTTACATATCTCTCGAAGAGGAATACAAGCGACGAGATCGAAATCAACACAAGCCACACGATAAATGTTGAGAGAATTTTCCAGTCCGTCAAAGAAAAAGGAATGGGAAAAGAAGCTCTGTAGTTATTCACTTCCTGGGTCCTCCAGGGAATGTAATCGCGAACATATGACGCATAATTAGTGATCATTGACTGTAATCCCGATTCAATAATTTGCGTGAAAGCTTTCATGAGTTGATGCGACGAGTATCCGAAAAAATGGTTAGCAAAGTCTGCGTTTATAAAGCTATCCCTGGCGAAGTGACACCGCACTTCAGGATGAAGCTGCGTGGCCCAATAAATGTCCAGCATTTCATATAGTGTGGGATCGGTCACATTACACATGGCAACCATGTGATTCTTCTGACGACCTGACATGTGTGAAGTGTTCCATCGGACCAAGCTGGATGTCACATTCCTGGATACAATTTTCTCTCTTTCGAATGTTGTCATGAGCTGCTCTAATGACCCAAAAAATTTGATAATATTGTAGCCTCTGTTAATCAGTTCTTTGAGGTTAAAGATTATGACAGGAGGCGGAACTGTGAGGATGCTGGCCACAACACCCTCGTAGCCATACGTAAACACGATTGTGACAAGGATGAAAACAATCAACAGTCGGTTCTTGTTCAGGATTCTACATTCCTGTCTCATTAGAATGGCATACAATTCAAACAATTTACCATTGTTCACAATTGTCAAACTGAGAACCGAAGCACCGAGCCCAACCCATGTCCAGGTATCCATGACAACTACCCAGAACAGAAAAGTAAATCCTTCACGTTCATCATATTTTGAACAATAGAAAAACCTGACTTTCTTCTGATCCGCTTTCATTTGTTTGTGAAAGTCTTGTGTAGAAATAAAATCCAAGAGCATATCCGTATCCGATTGGTAAAGTTGAACATGAGCTGTAAACGGTTTTCTGGGTGGATCTCCATTAAGTAATTTGGAAAATTGAACATCATCTCCCACTTCAATGCTAACATTAAGCTTTGATGCGATATTTTCCATTATTATAAGACTCCTGTCGCCACCGATGACTTCTGGACGAGTTTCTGCTCGGGTTTGGTACAGAAATTGATATTTAGAATATATATGGTACGTGTGGACAAACCCTGGGCCTTGGTGTGGAGGGAAAGTTTCAATGACTGGTATAAGACATCGTAACTTAACCTTATTTGAAAATGCTCTCATGACGCTAAGGCTGAGATGCTTTGTGTCTTTGTGGTCACGCACAAGCCAGCATGTTAAGGAATACAATCTATACGAGTTTACTTTAGTGTGTTCCGGAGATAGAGTAAGCCAGTGTATATCGACAATGTAGGGCGGCGGATATAAAATTTCATTATATAATGTGCAAATAAAGTTGTTTCCCTGGATGAATATAAATAGGTTGGTTTCCTTGTACATGCGCGCACCGAACACGAATAGCAAGCGTTCCTCGAAACACTTCACAAGGAATATTAGAATGTTCACTGAACACTTTTCCTCGTAGTAATCTGGGAATTTCCCATTTGGGAGCCGTTTAGTTCCCTCTTGAGTGGCTCCTATTTTGGAAACTTCCCAGACATGTAGGCCTTGATTAAAATTCAAGATACGTTCTGTCAAGTCGAGACTTGGAAAGTGAACTCTAATTGGAACGTAGTACGCCAGGTGAAAGCTACACAATTCATAACTGGAAACATCTAAGTCTAAGGCAATAGACTCGTGCGTTGTGGCAAGAAACACTGCCAGGATTGAACGTATGAATTGACAAAAAATCCATGAGGTCATTTTTCGTAAAAATATTCTGATCCGCGGATAGCAAGGAATGTACATACTTTTAGCAAGGTTTAATACTTAGTTTAAGTTTACGTTGAAACAAGCACAAAATTCTAACCTCTCGCCACTAGAAATGCTTGGATCATTCTTGTGATTTCCACTAAGTTGAACGATATGTAAGTAAAGCACGGAAAATATTTTCAAGGTTTCTTGAATTGATACCTGCTTTTAACTGATGTTATTGTGTGTAATTAAATGAATTTCTTGTTTGTACAGGAATTTGCGTAGTAAGTTTTGCTCAATCATTTATGGGAACTACATCTTAACGGATTCAACAGCTTCAACGGCTTTATTGGTGGTTTCCATGTCATTTTGATTTTGAAACGTTCACTTTTAACTACTTACAATCGACATATTTTTGGTGTTTGAAGACCGCTCAAGCACTTTAGTAAATAGCTACTGCGTTATTGCGCTCTAACTCAAGAAATCGGTGGCTGAAAGGATCGATTCACTATGAACGAATTCTTCAGGTTACTCAAATACAAGTCCACGCTCTACCAAAGCCAACAACCACAATATCGACTCTGTATTACGGTATTACATAGACAAGTTGGACATAGATAATATCTATTATTAAACTATAGAAAAGTTTTCAAGTAAAACCAAACAGCTTAATTGATTGAATATTTTAGACAAAAACACATAATAGCTTATTGTGAGATCGAGTTTCTATCCACCTCACGCTTTCTTTTCTTTCAAGTTTCGTCACGCAACTCTTTCAACAGCCTATGCAATGCAATCTCTTCTCTTCATCGACTTTTTTCTGAGGCGACAGGTTTGTTTTGTTTCCTTGGGAATCAAAATATTAACCTTCTGCCGTAGACATGCATTTAGGTTTGGTTAGGTTAGGCCATGTTAGGCCTTACAAGTTAAGTGTCGTTCAATCTAATTAGGTCATGATTCGTGGTTCTTCACGCTAACTTAGTCATTGTTTCCAAAATTATGCATTATTGTTCGTGGAACTGACAACTGACATAACCATAGCGGAAGAAGCCCATGCACCCTACGCTGTGTAGCATATGGAACTTGGGTAGCACACGTGCGAAACTATTCTTAAATGCTTTAAACAGCGCAATTCCGCAGTGGTTCTATTTCATACGGAAAGTTAGATTGCACTCGATCGACATGAAAGACGCACCTGCTGATCTGCACAATACTGTAATTAACTGACAGGAGAGTGCAGCGTCCTCGAACTGAGTTGAATGCCGCTTGCAAATTATATATCTGTGACTTGCAAACGAAATGTTTATTCAGAAAACACATTCGTAAAATAGATTTATGCTTAATCCATGGTGGTCTACTTATTCTTTCATTTTACCTTCAAGTACAACACTTTTTGGAACTCGTTTGAACTGCATTTAAGAATCTTAGTTGTTATTGATTATTATTTCTTATATCAAGCTTCAAGCCAAGCCTGAATTGTTTATAGATCTTTAATCAATGGAGTGTATAATATCTTCTCTGACTTTAATTAAAGTTAAAAGCAAATAAATGACGTCTTCAAGTTACATATGAATTCATGAACGCAATTGGTCATAAACCAATTTCGATGCATTGATAGCCACTGCAAAGTGCAGATGATTGAAGGCCGGAAATGGAATGGTGTAATTCAGTTTAAGTGAAAACTCTGGCAACTTGCGTGAAAGCTTGACCACGTCCTGTCATCGAGCGAAACTCATGACAGCGAAGAGGCGACATCAGCAAGACGATTGATTGCATTACGCAGTTTGGACTGGTTATTACGTAAGCCCCAAACGAGACGAGGCAGAGGAGGAAAACCCAACAGGTGTTCAGAGAAGGTTCCAGAGAACAAGTCAGACAACAACAAGTAAAACCTTTCGGCATCAAATCAGTAGACGCCAAATCACGAACTGGACGTCACGTCACGGAAACCCAGATCCAGCTTACCCTATACAAGGAGAGCTGGATCCGGGCCTCGCCAGCGGGGGCCCATCAGTCGTCTTCCTACTGCTGGCCTGTCCACATCTCCAGCTCCGTCTCTCCTACGCCGAGTAGGCACCACCGCCGCTCCACGCTCGTGACCAGCCACCATCACGCTGCGACCCTCGTCCTTAGTTCTCCTACTTTGTGACCCGTAGTCGTGGTCCATTGACTAACTCAGTAGACGATCCAATCCTGTATGCCCAAATGTATATTCATTGAGTAGGGAACTTTGCTCAGTCTAATCTTCTAAAGTCTCTCCCAAACCGCGAAAAGCTAAAGGGTCATTAGGTCACAAACCGTCTTTTGTCACGTCCTAAATATTCAAGTTCATAAATTTTCGGAACAAGCAAGTAAAATCATTAATATGACATTTATTCTGTATTTGAAAATCACTTGTGGATCAGCCAGCCAATCATTCTCCACCCGAAGAGGGCAATAGGTGCTGTAATGGCTTTGATGTTGTAGTCCGGCGGTGTTAGTCATCTTCTATTTTAAAATCCGCCGGATATCTCCCCCCTTCCCCGAATCTGGGCTCATTCGGAAGCCCCAGTGCTCCCGCTCACGGCCAACTACAAAGATCCCGCCTAGGATTCTCGGTTCCATCGGAAAGCCTGGAAATACCCGGAATCGGCATTCGAAAGTTTTATCATGGGCTGTTCCTGCGATAGGCCAAAGACATTCCCTAATCTGCATCTCGGAAAAAGGTACGCTTAACTACACCAGCTAAATGCGTGACTACTGTGCACCGACCGTACATGGCATGTCCCTGCGACAAGCCGAGGACATTCCCTATCTGCATCTCCAAAAAGGTATGCTTATCGACACCAGCTGCTTTTCTCAGCATCCGGACAGCCAGCAGATTCCCAACTTTTCACAGCATCCGGACAGGCAGCTGATTCCCAGCCGTCCTCAGTTTTCCCTAGTAATTCCCAGCTTTTGCCTCAGTTCGTCAGCCAGGACAACAGCCAGCCTCACACCAGTTCCGTCTCTTTGGTTCCCAACAACCTGTGCTGAGGCCGTCTTTTCAAGGGCGAAAGGGGGCTGAAAGCACACCGCCTCGCAATGCATTACTCGACTCCGGACTCTGTGCCGTCGCCACCCGACAACCCTCGGCCGGAACTAGTCTCCGAGCTTCAGAACAACCTTCGGTCTGCCCGGATAATTGTACGTATTCCGCATGCCTTGCGGATCCCCGTCGCCCTGGAAATGACTAAGGTCATTCGTGAATGCACTTCTTCCAATTCAGCCGAATCCTGGGCTCGCGTATTTACCTTTCCGCTCTCTGTTTTGGACTAGCGAAATCCTGGCTTCACGTCTAAAAAGCCGTCCTTTGTCACGACCCTTCGTGGAAACTTGTCCCGTTGGGAGAATGGAGTTGAGTTTACCGAAAAGTCACCGCCAGAACGAAAGAACCGCAAGACCGTACCAAGCCCCACTGACTCGGATGAGACCGAATCAAGATTAGCTAGGTTGGTTGAAGCAAAGCTGGGGACGGGGACGGGGATGTTACTGGTGCCATCTGTATTCTCTCTTCCTCGTAGGCAATACTCTCGCCTCCCCCGAATCGTGCGAGGCCTTCGTAAAGAAACACTCGGCGATTGTTCGTAAGTTGATCTGTCCAGAGCTGTCCCAGGAACCCCATTTAGCAATCGGCCCATCGGACGTTTCCCTTGTCATCCGTCGCTTCAAGGCGTCTTTAGGCACTGGTCCGGACGGTCTCCGCCCTCAGCATCTCAAAGACCTTACCTCCTCTCAGTCCGGCGAAGTGGGTGTAAACCTACTGGCTGCCCTAGCCGCACTCATCAACGTCGTTCTGTCGGGAAGTGTCCCATCCGATGTGTGTCCAATTCTCTTCGGTGCTAATCTTATAGCTCTCAAGAAAGTATGTGGCGGCATGCGTCCAATTGTCATAGGCTGTACCCTTCGTCGTCTGGCGGCTACGCTGGCGTGTTGGTCAGTAATAGAAACTCTTCGCCCTTACCTTAAATCATATCGGATGGGTTTCGGGACTCCAGGAGGTGCTGAGGCCATCCATCGTGCTACCCGCATATTCCTCAACTTTACCAAGCCGGACATCTCGCTAAAACTAGACTTTGCCAATGCGTTTAACACCGTGCATTGAGGAACAGTGTTGAATGCGACCCGCCAATACGTCCCGTCCCTGTTCCCGTTTACCTCCCAGACCTACTCTGCCCCATCCCACCTGCTCTTTGGGGATTTCTTGATCAGCTCCGAGGAAGGCCTGCAACAGGGAGACTCGTTGGCGCCAGCAATTTTTTGCCTGGCCATCCACCCAATGGTCCTGGCCCTCAAGTCGGCCCTCAACGCCGAGTATCTGGATGACGTGACAATTGGGGAAAAAGGTGACGTGGTTGTGGAGGACCTGAAGAATGTCATGGTTCTCTCGGCGGAGGTGGGTCTCAGTTTGAACCCTGCCAAGTGTGAAGTTTTTGTGGTCTGTGATCAAGACCAGGACGCCTTACTCTCCATCATGAACTTGCTCCCAGGTGTCAAGGTCCTCGAGTCCTCTCATCTGGAACGCCTAGCTGCCCCGCTGTCGGACGACGCGCTCGAGCCAGCTTTAGAGAAAAAGATCGTCCAGATTCGCCTACTTGCGGAACGGCTGCCTTCCCTGAAATCTCACGTGGCACTCTTCCTGCTCAAGAACTGTTTGTCCATCCACAAAATGGTCTAAATTCTTCGCTGTGCCCCAAAATGGAAGACGCATTGACCTTCGACCAGGTCATGCGTGAAGCCCTCGAATCAATAACGAACTGCTCCATTGACGAGCGTGCTTAAGGCTAGACTTCTTTACCTGTCGCCCGGGCAGGCTTCGGAATTCGAAGTGCTTCCGATCTCGCTGTTCCTGCCTTCCTAGCTTCGATTGCGAGCACTGCTCACCTAGTTGCCGACATCCTGGGCCCGAGTTTCTCCCCTGAGGACCCCGACAGACCAGAAGCATTGGCTTTGTGGCTCGCCGCGAAAAACTCTGTGCCGATACCTGCTTCTGATCTTCACCTGGGACGTACCCATCATGGACAAGCTATCTTCCGCACTCGAGTCCCAATCCGTCTTGCCCCTCGACGAAGCTCGAATCCGAGCTGGCTAACGGACTGAATCTCCCCAGCCCGAACCTGGGTACCTTCCTGGATGATGAGTCTCTCAGGATCGCTGTGGGTCTCCGTCTCGGCACTCCTCTCTGTCACCCAAACGCCTGTTACCGATGCGGAGCCCAGGTGGACGAACACGGAACACACGCTCTCAGCTGCCTTAAAAGTGCCGGGCGGTTCTCTCGCCACTCAGCCATTAACGACATCCTCAAACGTGCATGTGCTTCTGCCAACGTACCCGCCATTCTGGGACCCGTTGGGATGTTCCGTAACGACGGCGGACGGCCAGACGGTCTGACGCTTATTCCCTGGAGTAGGGGCAGATGCCTTCTCTGGGGTGCGACCTGTGTATATACCCTTTGTAAATCATACCCACCCTCAACTTTCAAATCAGCCGGTGCCGCCGCTCAAGGAGCCGAAATGAGAAAATTTATCGTTGTAGTGGTGTATCTAATCTGTATTTATTCTGTCCATTTGCTGTAGAGACTTTGGATCCCTTGGGCGATGCAGCACTCGACTTGGTCTAAGATCTCGGCCGTCTTTTACATGCTTCATCAGGTTAACCCCGGTCTAAGTCATTCCTTATTCAACGTATTAGCTTAGCAATCCAGCGAGGTAACGCTGCTAGTATTTTATCTACAATTCCTCCATCCGCGAAATTTAACGAAATATACCTCTTGTAACTACATTATCTACTATTTATCTTGTCGACTCTGTCGTAATTTTAGTGGAAGCCCTGAATAAAGGAATATATATACTTCCTGTCCTACCTACCATAAAGTTCCTCTCTCCCAGTTGATTGAGCTTCGGCTATATCAAAGTATCCGGCCCTTTATCCCTTTTTTAAAAATGACATAACTATGCCAATTGGCCATTTAGACAAACTAAGCTTAACTTAAGCAGTTTAAAAAAATATTATGCAGGCGTTTAGGAATTTACTTAACCTATCTTGACCTCGATCTAGTATAGTAATCTAGTGTCCAAGGTGGCTAAACGCGGCTACAAGATGCATTAGTTGCGGCTAATTTGTACTAATGTAGTACATGTTTTAAGTTTTAATAAAACCAATGACATTTAACTTTTTCGCGGGACGCGCGGAATAGCTATAGGCGGCTATACATGTAACTATCGGAATCGATCAACTCGATCGTTTGATTATTTAACACATTTAACTTGAGAACTCTAAAAATTATACGAATCTAGACTGGAATGCTACTATTTACGTCAATTTTGAGATTATTCACGTTCTTGGGATTGAAACTAAATTACACTTGTCACATGTCATTCGCAGGACACTAACAGTCAAATTAAAAGATGTATTTATTTATAAAGCAAAATCCTGAGTTTTAATTATATATATGTCAATGTTTCAAATGTTTAATCAGATACTTTTATAATTGAGCCTAGCATGTTACACACTACATACATATCCACTACCACGACCACACGAAGTGGCTCTCTATGCTTTATTCGTTGTTAGATATGAAGATCAAATGAAGTATATACTAACGTGTAGGATTTAAAAGTTTGAACATTACTCCTGTAAAGTTTGCCTTAAAATGTCGCAAATATTTGCGCATTTTCGGAAATCTGAAATTTTAAAATCATTTGATGTAATGAAGATGTTTCTGAACACGGAGTATTTCTGGGGAACCACGCCTCTTAAGTTTGAGAGTAATTCAAACACATTGACACATCCCGAGTCGAAGTTTAAATCAGTTCGATATCACAGCACCCTGAGTGTCACGACCTTGATGCGGATCTTGTTGTTGGTCGGCCTAATTCGCGACATCACGCAAAACAATCTGAGTCTAGCAGACAAATTCGACGTGTATCAAGGTGGCTTCATCATCATTTCATTCTACACCGCCGGGAATCACATCATCTGGTACTGGAAACAGGAAGAAATCCCATCAACTGTCAACACTTTTCTCAAATTTTACAACCAATTTAACGGTAAGGAGAAGTAACAATTTAAGTATATGTTCACGGAGATTTGTAAATTAGAAAACTTTTGAGTCAGCAATTTGCAAAACCAGATCTGTAAAATTATCTATTGTAATAGAAAAATCTCAACTATGTATTGACAAGTATTTACGGCAAATCAAGTAGCTATATTTTTCTTCATTTAGTTCCAAATCTTATTCATGGTTTTATGTAATATTGTCTCTATTGCATCATATTTTGGTCGAAACTATTTTCTCAAAAGATTTTAAAATCATAAAAGCATTTGAAATATTTGCTAGTATATTCACATTTCGGATTACCAAAATAATTGCTACAAGCACTAAAAAAAGATTTACGAACAGAAGCTTAATAATTACTCGATTCATTAAGATTCAAAAATAATGTTTTAAAACTAGAAAATTGATAAAAGACCTGCCTGACGGCACCTTGCGACCAAAAGGATGTAGACGACGCACATGAAGACGCACTAGACGAGCAACCGGATGTGCTAGATGATGAGCTAGATGACGCGCTACACGTAGTGAAAGGTTTCGAACTTGGCTACGGCTCTAACCTTAACTGTACTAACCTAAATCTCGGGCTGGTTGAGTTACCTGCTAGGCCAGGGTTTCTTCTGACCTAGAGGTTGGTGTGACTGCTGAGGTCAATGAAGTAAATGAATGATAAATAAATGAACGCAGATAGATAACACATGTTAATTGTAGTTTAGGTGCCGTCGTGCATGGCTTGGAGAATGGAGACTGTAGGACAATAGCTCGCGCCTCAGATGACGTTAACATGTGGCCTAACTAATACAAATGCCTAGTGACCCTAACATAAACAATTAAGCCCTACCGTAGTCCCTTAGATGCGGTGGTACCGAACCTGCCAACCACCCCGGTCACATGACCGTTCACGAGGGAATAGTGGGGTATAGAAACTACACCCGCCAATTTCAGGAATAGATAAGGGAGGAGTTGAGAGAGTTCTTGCTGACTCTTCAGCCTTCCGCTGCTGCACTACTAGTAGTGGCTTGCCTAACCTCCAACCTGGGTGGCAACAACAAAGTGAACTAATTTTTGAATAACTAATCGTTAGACGACACTTAGCAGCTCTAAACTGAAGCGCAGCTCACTAGCTTTCTATTTTTGCATCTCGTGGGGCTCTCCGACTTCACAATAATTAGTTATTAGCTAGTTAGTCCTGAAAATCTGCACTAGGGCTACTTGCTGCACTATTCTGGCATTACGCGCCAACTTTATAATATCTCCTTCCTCCTATTCCCTACAGTAGATGTAACCGCTTTCTATTGGAAATACTATTGAACTAACCAGATAAACGGATATTTCAAATGAACTGATGAAGCAAATGTTAATTTGACAAACTAGATGATAACTTGCGAACTATTTTATATTGGATGTATGTGAATCTTGTTTTAAAAAGTGGACTAAATACGAAGCCAACGTATAAAGTGAACTGATGAAGCAAATATTAATTTACATAAACAGAGCTCAAAGTTTGTGAAATCAAGTTACCAATCCAAATACGCAATACCAATTTTCCTATGACCATAACATAGTTGTTCTACGATATAGTCTTTTTACTCATTTGAGGAAGCATATATTAGTTTGCGTAAACAGAGCTCAAAGGTTGTGAATTCATACTACCAATCCAAATACACAATACCAGCTATCATATGACCTAAATATGGTTATTCAGCTGTGCCTTCTGAGGAAACAGGTATTGATTTTGAGAATCAGTGCTCAAGAGTTGCTAAATTTTTTAACCATT
>JAQFYU010001285.1:0-15532 GCA_034694905.1 Ceratophysella granulata | reverse complement strand
TTATCAAACCTAGCCCATCTTAGGTTAAATATATGCTGTTTACATTGAGTTAAATTCTATGGTTGTTTGTTAAATTTGAATAACATGCATGGCGGAACCACAGATTAAAATGCCAGTGTATTATTCCAATCTATGATCGTTTCATCAAAATGGCCATTGGTCACATGTCGCATTCGGGCTCTGGTCCTAGCACTACATGAATTGAATGTCAAAACACTGGCCCTATAGGTCTTTGTGCCTTGTAGAATACGGCAAGTACACTTTAGTTCCAATTTACAAAATAAACACGACTTGCGACTTGCGACTTGCCGTATTTCTACAGTATATAAGCTCGTGCACCTTCAACAGCTAAGAAATGCGGCATTTAACCAGGTTTGCTAAAGTCCGAAGTGTCATATTACCATTGTTGCTAACGGGAATAGGGTTTAATTTAATCATGCTTTAATCTTAAGCTGTATTTTGCATAATTACGTACTCTTGGTTAAAAATGGCTATCCGCTAGTATTGCGGCTTTATTCTTCGGAAACTTGGCGCCATATATTCATTCTATGACTTACGTTTAATTCTGGCCCATCTACATAAAATAAAATTCGTTAAAAATACGAATTTATGAGTTTTGATGCCGTTTCGCTTATAAAGGAAATAGTTCCGGCCTAAAGTCGAATTTAAGGCTAATTTTCATCTAATTCCGAATTCCGATCAGAAGATCCAAAAAACTAAGATTGCGCGGTATAAAGTAGTTTTAATCTTTAATGTGATTAACATTTTAAGAAGCATTTCTGGGTAAAAAATAGAATGCAATATATATTTCCATAAAAAGTCATGATTATTTTCATTTTTCACAATTAAGTAAAAACAGCACTACAAATCATTCAAAATTCGAAAGCACGCCAACAAATCCACAAAGCTTGTATTAATTTCATAATATACAGTAAAAACCCTTAAAAGCCAAAGCATTAGAGGCTTTTACAAAGAGATAGATGTTTTTAGTATCTGACTTTGTATTAATGAACCATATAAACACGGTAGTATTAAATATCGTTGAATCCTCAACTTTCTTATGACAAAAGGCCCTACTTTGTCCAACTTTCTCCACGAGGAATCTACGTGTTATTTCCACTTGCGAAGATGTTGATTGACATGAATGAATCTTCCTACACTACCAAACTACCAATTAGTGTTCCAAATGACAAAAGAGTTGCGTCGAACATAGCTCTGGGCTGTGGCATTGCATTGCACTATTCAGCATGACGTCCGCCCCACGCCGCCACCGCGCGTACCACATAAAAGACTGTGAAAACAATGGACACACGCTCTCCAAAAATTTAAAGTTTTAAGGATCTGTTTTGTTTTTTACTTTATGAAATGAGAGATGCGGCGAGGACTAATTAATTTTATCCAAATACGGAAGTAATAATATGGTTTATTTGAATTCTGAATAAAATTCACTTATGAGGCCACAGAAGATCACCAAGTTTTGGTGTTTGGTGAAAGCTTTATTATAGATTAATTTTGGATAGTGAAAGCTAAAAACTTACGCTCAGGTATTTCCCAATATATAATGCAACGATGTACTCCAGAAATAGACTCAAATTCAAAATGAAATCCAATTCATCCAAGGTAGAAACCACGAGATGGCCCAAATTTCGCTTATTGGCGAGGTTTCCAAATATTTGGCATATATTTTGAACGGATTGTTTTGATTATTTGAAGTTGTGGTAATTTAAAAAAAATTAATGTCAAATTTTTTGCACAAACTTTAATATTAGCTTTCAATCTTAAAAAAAGAATTTGAAATTACACAATAGCCAAGGTTAATTTTTGGGTTCTGAATTTCTGTTAATTGCAAATTGCAATTTAATGTAGAAATTCGAAAAGTAGAGTCAAATGCTTCGATTTAATTATATATTTATTGGGAACTGGGAATTACGACACTTTGTAATTTGGATAACCTCGTGAACTGGAGGAGATGTTCTTGGATTTCACATGTCTCACGGACAAGATCTCAGACGACAATGGTAATGGAGCATGGAGAAACACCAGGATAAAACTTTGAATAATTATTTTCCCCGTGTCCTTTGTGTTTTGCAATCTATGTTATGGCTATGGCTTTGGGTTTCTCAAGAAATTTTCCTCCATACACTAATTTTGCGGATTTTGGAATAAGAATTAAAGAAATTTCAATGTCTGAAGCTTACATGTGCAGACCTGGATATAATAGCAATTAATTCATTTCTATATTAATGAGCAAAATATTTTAGAATTACCATTATGAAGCCATTAGATTTTTGAATAACCTCGTTAAATTCGGTTAAGTCATGAACTTCAAAATTAATTAATAAGTATTCATAAAAAATGATGACACTGAGTTCAATTTTGCAATAAAAATCTAATCGTAAAATTAGTGATTTTGGCATTGCATGACCAATTCAGACTTCATCACCTGAATTCGCATGCTATAAAATTTTAAATCGTCGCGCTGCTACCATCGCGTCTTGTGCCGCTTTTTAACATCGCGCTATTTAGACGCCCGGTATTCTGTTTCGCGATCTTTCGATATTGTCGCTTGTCGCGCTAATTTGGAGCATTGTATTTTGCAGTCGAGCATCTTTGGGGCGTAATTTGTTGTGACGCTTCTTGAAGTCAGGTTTTATTGTCATCGCAGAAGTTTGACGACGTCCATTTGACGCTATAGGTATTGCATTATTTTCAAGCCGTGCGGCGCTTTAGGCGTAGGCGCCTCAACTTTTTCTGTATCGCTTTTTGACGTCTTGACTTTTGATGTGACGCTCTTTGGTGTCTTGCTTTGGTAGCGCGCTATTTTGACGTCATGATTTGACATTTGACCATTTTTTTGACAAATTTTCATCTAATATCGCGCCTCGCGCTTATTGCCTGCTAGAATTTATCTACCGTAACATACAAAACTTTTGAATTTGCAATGCAATGGGCATTCTGGATTTGATCTTGGATCAAGAAGAAACGTTATAATGTATGTATAATAAATACATCTTGCGTTCTCCCCATTTTGCTATGTATAAGAAAGTGTACCATGCGTATACTACTCTTGTCGTCTCACCAGAATTTGTAGTCCGACTTGGCCTGGCCCAAGTGTCTTGACTTCTGTCAACGCCAAATCAACCTAAATGTCACCCCTTCCTCAGTTTCGCACGGGGACGCAGACCCAACAATGTGCCTCATGCTCATGCCACATCAGACGTTTGACAGAAAGCACCAGGTCGTGCCAAATATGAGGTAGGTACTCTCCTAGCTTAAAATACTAAAGCACTAACATTAGCGTTGTCAGCGTCTGAATGTCATATCTACACGTAAATTGGTGCGTACAAAGAGTGCCGCTCTCAAATAAATGGAATCAATTTCGGGTTTTGACTTCTTGTGACAAGCTTTTGACAGACACGGGTACGTGTGAAATGAGAAAGCTGAGTGATGTGCTGACAATATATGTGGAATTAAATTAGGGAGACCAAAGGACAATAACATGTTTGTCCAGTTTTCAAATAAAAAAAACTGGTCTTTGGAATTTTCAAATGTTTCAGAATACAATTAACGGTTCAAGCATCACACCATTTTATTGGCAGTTTACTGATTTGATTAAATAGTTTCTTCATAGGCCACATCCGCATCATAATTTCAAGGTTTTGCTTGAGGGAACAGTTTGACCTGATGTACCCTTCTAATGATCTCGTGTTCGTTGCTCGTGTCAATGTCTACACTGTGAGACATTGATTTAAAACTGTGGATTGGTCACTGACTGTAACTTAACCAAGTTCGACTAAAATTAAGGAGAATTTTTTTGAATCTGGCGCCCTTGCGAATTTGGCTCAAGGTCAAGGGGAAACCATGACGCGCCCCGGTGGTCGGCAGATTTTTCTAGAATTCAAGAAAATGACCCATTGGAAAGAAACGGTTGACCTCGTCCTGTGGTTCAAACTTTTTTGTGTATCAGACAAAAAGCGCAAAACAAAAAGCGCGGCGCCAAACATTGGCTAAATACAAATAAGGATTTGCAAGTGTTGCAAGTCGCGACGTTTTTGACGACGAGACGTTTTTGTGTCGCGCTAGATGTTGCGTTTTTTTGCTGAAATCAACCTCTCGCGCACAGAAAGGCAAACCGTGCCAAATTCAAGAATAGAGAGCATTAAAAAAATGTGCAGTGCGTAGAAAATATCATAAAGGGGCGTCATACTTATCCAAGCTAATAAATTAGCTCAAAATTTTTACGTGTCGCGCGAATTCTTTTTTGCTGATTTCTGGAGACCAACGACGAACGTGTGCTTCTGCCATAATGTTGATTCGTGCTTATTTAAACCAAAATATTATTTACATTGAATTTTTTTTTGAGCAAACTTTCCGCGTATTCATAATTCTTTTATTCATGAATCATGATACTCAATTCTTGTATTCGCTATCAACGGCGTGTCTATTTTCATTGCTGTGTGTGTTTGATCAAAATATAGTAGCCGACTCGTTTAATGTTTAATCTACACACCATCTTTAGCCTAAACCTATTTGGTTAAATCGACAGATTGAAGATACAAAGTTGCAAATAGCCTTATCATTTATCCCGTCTAAAACTCAGAAACGGAGGATTACAATAACATAAATAAACATGTAAACTTTTAACCTCTTCTAAGTATGTGCTTCCTGCGTTAAGAGTCACATTCTTCCTATGGAACTTTTACAAGCTGGAAAGATGCGTAGCTTCAATTTACACAGAAATACAATACAATCGTTTTTAAGTTGGCTGGGCTTAAACTCATAATATAAACATGCTTTACTTCATCCTGTGACCGTGAACTCCAATTTCAGTCTCACTGCGTGTCAAAACTATTTTCTCATACTCCCAAATGTAAATTAATTGTCGGAGAGTTTAAGGATAATATTCATAATAGCTTCTTCGTACTGTGAAATTAACTCATTAATCATCATATCATATACAAATCATTTTCTTAGTAATTTGAAATTGTTCCCAGTAATGCTTTCTGCTAATGTATTAAAATAAATCGTCCACACGGGCTGATTTTCAAGCTAATTAAGTATTTAACTTCCTCCTAAACTTGAACTTGAGGCATGTATCGCTCCACGGTACATGTACAACACACTACACGTTAAAATTACATTTTAAACTATTGCTTGACTTCTCCAGAACAATGGAATTGGAAACAAAACTACTGTGAAAATTGAATTCTAGATTCTCATGAATAATTTAATGTGATTTTTATTTTTAGAAATTGTTTTCCTCTAGCTCTCTTATTTTATACAGATGTCAAATCGCCGATTGTCATCAACACAAGAATATCATATAATTCGATTTATATATAGTAGTGTATTTTCCATTTTTGTCTCCCACAAAAAAATTAGTTTCATGGTTAAATGCATGATCTTCGATAAAAGCTTAATATATTAAAGCATTTGAGATTCTGAAACGTGAAGTCATATAGGCAGATCCAGTTACGCTGGCAATGCATGTGCATTCTCAGAAATCTTTGATCTGAAGATCATAAATTAAGGCTTAAACAGCATTTCTTCGTCTGACAATGTAATTTTTAAAATAATGAGACATCCAGATTCATTAATCTAATTCCATTTGAGACATAACTAGTAGTCTTAGTCTGTGGTCTTGGTCTGGGTCTGGTGACGCGACAGATGATTCATTCGTTGTAATTTGTGATTTAAGATCCAGGCCAAAATTCTCAAACGATATAAAGTGGCATGTGTATTTCTACCGTGTAGGTCTAGTGGTTGTGTTTTGGCTGAACTGTACCTGTACGAAAGAAAGGTCAAGTCAAACTGTACACCTAAATTTTACAAAAAATAATTGACTTAACTTTATGTAACTCTGTTAAAATTCAGTTTTGCATCAGATTACATGTTCTTACGTCTAAAACGTCCAAGAACCAAGAACCCACGTCAATTAAAAACCGACATTTTTACCATTTAGGCTCAAAACTGGAGTCAAACGAAAAACCACTAAAATTAACAGAAAAAAACTACAAAAAGTTAATAATATTTAATTTAATAGTTCGAAAATTTAAAATCTAATACAAATCCATATATACAATTACCGTTGTGTGAGAATTGCATGTGGTTATCGTTTTACAAGCCGAAACCGCACGTGGCAATACCTCTTAAAACAATTATGTACGTGCGTTGGCGTCAGCTTGACATGCATAAAATAGAGCGGCAGATTGATTCTTTGACTTGAAAGATAATCTTAGACAAAAGAAAGCGAGATCGCTTCTTGTTAGAAAATATAAATATATGTAGAGATATTGTAATCTTGCAAAAAGCTACAATATCGTAATATAACTTAATCCCGACTTTTATTTGGTATTTTTGAGCTGAGCTTTCGATCAAAGTGATTTCTATTGTATTTTGTCTGAGTTTTTGAAATTTTATGTACAATAATCTGTACAATAGAAAATACATTTTGGTTTATAGGTATGTACGAAGTAAAATAATCACGAGTACAACGACAGGACACGTGTGTACTGCTTTGTTTGAGCTATCGAATCCAGATTTCCAATTACAAAGTTCACAGGGTCTCTTAAGGCTTAAAAGCCATAAAACGTCCAGCTTGTTTCAAAATTTTAATTCCAGAAACTATTTTGGGAAACAGGAAGTAGCTCTCCATCTCTTCATCACCCTAAGAACATTTTCAAGGACAATGTCACTGGGTTTTTGTGTTCAGCCTATTTTGCAAGATTCAAGATTCAATTTTGGCACTACTGGTACCAGCAGCTACCCATGAACGCAAAATTCTTGTGTAACAGTGAGCTACTGATTGAGATTCAAGGTTACACGGTATTCGCATTTGAAATTCGTATTAAAATAATTGGGAGATGTGCCTACTTCTGTCTTCTGCGCTATATCCGTATATATAGGTACTTAAGGTTAGAACAGATTTACATACCGTCATGTTTCTCCTATAAATCGGGATAGAATTGTGAAAAAATAGAAAGTGAAGGGATTTTAACATTAGATTGCGTTTTGCTATTAAGAAAATGCATTTCTTAAATGAAGTTTTTAGAATTATATAGAAATTGAATGACCTTGCAATGAGAAATAGTATATTTCCTATATCAATTTTTTGAATTTGTTTTTCCATAAACGCTTATTCAATTTTACTGAAAGTGAATGCGTTAATTTCTATTTAAAAGGGCATCTAAAATTTCAAAACGGTCAACCACATACGAATTCACAGATTCGTTGTGCCACGATGATTCTTTAATCAAGTTGATGATTTTGTATGAAAATAAATTAGTGATCATCAAAACTAATTAGCAAAAAAATTATAACACTGGTTAATGTATTCGTATTTATGTATGCGTTTTATTTAATATACTCAAAACTCGAATGTGACGATACAACAATATATAAATTAGATATTTCCCTACTCTACTGTTAAATTAAGTAGTAATCATATCAACAGTTAATTAAAAATTAATACATCTCTAAAAAATGGGTAGCACAACGACTATATGTAAATTTTTTGAAAAAATTAGCCTTAATTAGTTCTATCATTTCATTATTGAAATGACCACATTCGATTGCTGCTGTTGCGTTGCTTTCAAAAATTTGTGGAAATAACATGTATATTCTTGTAAGTACTTTCAATTTAAACCTTTTTTAAATGCGTGAATTTGAATTTATTATATCACATGGAATATTTCTTTTGACTTGTCTTCATATGAATTTTAGAATTCTGAACGTAGCAATATTTCTCAGAAAACAGCGACTTAATTTAAAAGAGTGTCCGGTGCAGTAGTGTTTCGATTCGATTCAAACCATCTGTTAAAATTACGGAGAACTAATTCAGAACTCCCGTCGGTATTTAGCAATTTGAAGGTAGTTTTCTGAAGCGACAGTAGCAATTTCATCCAGAAGTGGATTTCGAACGTATGTTGAATTTCCTAGCTGACGATTCAAAAGGAACTGCAAAAGCAGAAACAATTAAATTGGTATATGTATATCAATTGAACTTGGCTATTAATGATATTAAACTATTGAATTACAATAATTGTTATCTGGCTTTTATTGAGACTTACGCGTGAAGTGTAAACTTTGGTAACGGATTTGACCTGGAACAGAAACTTATTCAATCCGAAATGTGAGATTTTGGCGTTCTTGCGTAAATGAATTTCTCTGAGTTGTGGATTATTTTCTCCCAACCAGTAAAGACCCATATCGGAAACCTATGCGAGAAAATAGAATTTTAAGATTTTGAAGCCGGCATTTTCGTTCATATTTTGAGGTCTCACTCACATGACAGCATTCGGAGAGGTCAATACTCTCCAAATTGGCGAATCCATACCGACAAGAAATGTCCGAGACAATGATACATCCTGTCAAGTTCAACTTGCGTAAATCTGTAAAGTTGAATCGAATATCAGGTTAGAATTGTCCTGCATCGCGTCGTAGACCGATAAGTACTGATAACATTAACATACGGGCAAGTTCTTTGATGGGCCGGTTCTCAGCCGAGACCTTGACACCATCAGCTCCCGAGAGAACCGAGAAGCTCCCGCATTGTTGTAAAGACTTGGTCAAAGCATATGAGATTCCTGTAAATGCGTTGTCCGAAAGCTTCAACCCATATCGTAATGTCAATTCCTGCAACTGCGTCAGATTTTGAATAATTTGTTGAACCATGACATCCGTGAACAGCCGTGCATCCCGAATTACAAGCTTGGTGAGAAGGTTAAGCCGATTGTTGGTTAGAGCTTGAGCAACAGTTGGACCGGAACCTCGACCCATCTTGTGAGCACATTCGAAAGAACGAAGCGTTTGTGGAAGCGTGAGCCAGTACTGGCAATTCGGAAACACATGACGTGCAGAGAAAGGGTTGTCGTGTCTTCCTTCCGACTCATGTGTTCCCATAAGGTTCAACTCGGTCACACGGAGATGGGCCAAGAAGGCTAGGTCAAATACTTGACCTTCTTCCACACCGTCAAACGACAACTTCAGTTTCTCCAAATTGCCCATCACTGGTCTCAGATCAGTAAATCCCAATCTTCATTGAATTTTTTAATTATTAAAAAAATGTAAACAAATACTGATAATTCAATGTATTGAAGATTTGAGCTTACCGAACTTCATCCGTGAATTGCGTCTTGAAAAAAAGACGTCGAAGTCGAGTTGTGACCTGACTTGTGATGAGGTGCATGAAAGCGTTTAAGTTTGGTAGCGGTAGACGTCGTCGGAGCGGCTGATGTCCAGCGCGAGGTCGATTCGGGATGTACACTCCAAGGATTAATTCAACCAGGGACAAATTCGGAACATTCCCAACATCGGCGAGAAATTCGAGTCCAGTGGAGTTATTGAAGAAGGTGAAGCTCGTGAGCGTCTCCGTATTTTCAGAAATGAGTCGAGTGAGACGTGAGCGGATATCAAAAAGTGTCGGTTGTTGGAATAGAAGACGTTGTTGTTGCTGACCCGGAAGATCAGGCACAGCGGACGGATTGTTCTCCATTTCAAATTTTTCCAATGTGCCTGTGAATTTCGAAATGTCATTAATGTTTGTTTGAGTTAACAGCATTACTTGCCTGTCAAGCTAAAAATTCGCGCATTATTTAAACAATGTATTATTCAAAAAGAGGGCTAATTCAAATATTGCTGAAATAAATTAAGTAAATCGTTGCAACATACCTCGACACCGCTCGGCCAAGTAGTCCAATGTACAAAAAGGAAAGTAGCGCATGACCTCAAAGCGAAGATGCTGGATGGTAGGTGGAAGTAGCGGTTCCGGTCCAGTATGTTGATAGCGCTCAATGTGAGAGCAGTAAATTGCGTGACGGTTCTCAACAGGCGGACGAATACCAGGTCTGACCTGCCGCTCAATTACCAATCCAGCTGTCTCGGCAGCAAAATCCATATCATTGATGGTGAGGCTTCGGAGTGCTGGGCAAATGTTGAGGAAGCCATTAAGCTCGGTGCAGCTCAACTTCACTCGTCGAAGATTAAGCGTTGTTAAGTGGTTTCCGCTGATTTTCCAAACATTCGGGAAGAATTTGATATTCCGAGTGTAGTGGAAGAGGTCGAGGGTCACATTGGTCCAACTCGTGAGGTGACCTTGATTTAAGACAGAAAATCGAAACTGTCGTGGCTATTCGTGTTCACTTTTAAATATTGATAATGCTTTAATTTTAGAGTTAACAAATTACTCAGTTGAAGTGCATTGGATTCACGGAACCATTGAGAACCCAGCGTAATCTTAGCACTTCGGTAGCGGGGATGGAAACTCACAGCATCGTTCCAAGCCTGAGACACCTTGCGAAACGTTTTCAGATCTCGGATGGAGTGGTACTTGCAGAGTTGATGTAAACCCTAATAAGGATAGCGGAATACGAATTCATGTGACGATGACGATAATGACCTCTTCAATTGTGAATTGTGAACCGTTTTGTAAAAATTGAAATACTTACCCGAAAAGCGAAGCCAAAGCCAAGTCCGGTTCCATCTCCAGAACCGCTCATCGTGGAAGGTTAAAATCCTAAAAATCTTTATATCTTTGACGATTCTATATTGAATTACTTACCCAAGTGGTTGCAGCTTCATTCCATCATTGTAATGTAATGCACGAAAATTTTATAGACATTAGTGAAGCAAACGATTGAGCAACGTTAAATCTATTTTTTGCACAACTTGTGTTTACAGTTCAATGTTCAATGAAACCTTAACAGGCGTCGTCAACGTAATACGACTAGCATTTGGGAATCATAATCTTTAGACAGAACACAGAACTAACTGCCATATGTTAGAACTGAACCAAGCATAGAATTTTATAAGCGTGCATATATTAATCTTACATTAAATAGAAGCACATGACACCGATTTGAAATTATATTCCAATCCGAGAATATACAGCGTGAGGCGTGACCTAAAATTCCGTGGCCTGAAAAGCGTCTACTATGTACATACACTACCAAAACAGCGATTCACATGGAAATTCGAAAAATCAAGATTGATCTTGAATTACTGTCGGAAAATCTATAAATCAATACCCTATTGTAGCTAATAAACGAAACGTCATTCCATTTGCAAAAAAATGAATTGGAGAGCATTCTTTATGAAATCACCCGCACCCGCATGATGCATTAAAAAAAACAATTATGCTATGAAAATAAAAAATTCGCGACACATGACAAACAAAGGACGAAAGAACCAATTACTAAACATCACTGTGCAACTTGCAACGTGCAACTTCAACTTGTTATCGCTCAGTTCAGATTTGCAATGCATCAGTACAGCAGCAATGCATGGTGTTTTAGCATAGAAAAGCATGCAAAAATGTAAAATACTCGGCGTGCCGGTCTTCACTTTCACTTGGCATTATTTTTGCTGCATTGCTTTTGGCGGGCGAAGCAACATCAGAGGAGCAACGGCTCTTCGTTCGGTCATTACTCCCGATCATTGACTCCGACTCCTCCCTCCTCCTCCGGTCTGGGTTTCTGGATTCTGGATCTGGTGAAAATTGTCACGTCCAGTCAACCGGTCTCCATTCTCCATCTGAGGTCAAGTAACGTTGAACGTGGAGAGCGTCAAGTCGGAGGTAACCGTCAACCTGCTCGGTGACACGGAAGAAGGAAGGAGGACAACGAAAGGGTGAGTAAAGTACATTTGTAAACACTTGTATTTTCGTTTTTTGCTTTATTTAATGTTTTTGGAGTTTTGATTTTCTAATGCTAAAAACTTGTGATTATAGGCTTAATTAACATATCTACATATTGTATGTATTGCATATTTCCAGCGAGTGTGTTAGTGTTAGTTTGTTTTGTAGGTAGTTACTTTTAGTAAAGTACATAAATCAAATCAAAGCCGATCCAGGATTCCAGGATCCAGGAGACCGATATTTTGGTAGGTCATAGTTTTTTTTCTTTGTTCTTGTGTCTTGGTACTTGCTTCTACATTCTAATTATAATTTATAATTTGTAATTTGGCAGTCAAAGGTCAAAGGTCGGTCTCTGGCTTCAACATAATTAACTATATTTGTATAAAAGAAGTTTAGTGAAATTATGTTTTGTTTAATGTTCCGCGCCGCCTACTACGCCTACACAAAAATTGCACATGTGTTGTGCGAAGTGTGTCGTGTGTGAATGTAAGGTCAGGGGTCAGGTCAGGGTCAGATACACATTGTAGCTGCCCAGTGTTTCGCAATCTGCAATCTGCAATGCAAATGCAAGCGTATGATTAATTTAGAATTATTATTATCTTATATCACACAAACAAGAGCCCTATGTTCGAGTATGTTGACCCGCCAGTCCCCGTATATGCCAGAAGGATTTATGCATTCAATGTACTTTACTTGCCAACTTCAAAAATTGTTCAGTTTTATAGGTAGTTTTGCGTTGGGTCGTCGTGTTGTGGCTTAACTAACAGTTTGTGGTTTAAATTGGGTTGTGAAATCAAGAAATGTATGTAAAGGCTACAATAATAATAATAACTTGAATTTCTAGAATGGAAGATTTTAACGTGTCGGAGTTTCTATCTCGAAGCAGTGAAACTGATAGCCCGATTGAGCAAATGGTGAAGAAAGCCATTTCCCAAGTTTCACCCGACGACAGACGCCATATGTCAATGGAAAATGGAGGCTCAAGTAGCGACCAATTGAACTCTTCAGTTATCGGAGGAAACCTAAATGGAAACAAATCGTATCAGGACACTTTACTCTTCCGTCAGCTCAGCCAAGGCCCGACACGCTATCACGTAAGAATAAAATACTAAAAAATGCTATCCAGAACTGCTCAGCATCGGTATAATTTGAGTCGTATTTCTACAGCATGGCACAGGGTCCGGTGAAGCTCCAAGACAACATCAAGTTCATGACATGAATCATTGGAAAGCTCTGCCGAACCCACGTTCAAACGAGAATGGTACAGAAACCGTTCCGAATTCTCCTAATGGAAGTAGTTCTACTACAACTGTTTCCACTTTCTCGGATGATTCAAATTCCAATTCCAATCACGGTAGTATATCAAAGCAACCACAAGCTAACGGGTACCTTCCAGGGAATGGTGGTCCACCTAATGTATTTGACTTCAACATCAACAATGTAAAGAGCTACAGCAACCTCCCAATGACCCCACAACACAACCAGCATGATCCTCAAAATGACGCTGAAGTTCAATACATGTTCTGTGAATCTCCGTATCATTCCCCGGCACCAACACCGCAGCAGTTCCCAAAGTTCCAAAATGACCAAAATCAGAACTACCAAGAGAGACAGCAGGCTTATACCCCACTTTCGCCATATACGCCTCAGAATCCACATACACCACAAGGACATGATTGGTCCAACATGAATCAAAGCCAATCTTCGAACGGGAATTCGGGTGAGATTATCAGCGGTATTATCAATCCCATATTCTACTCCACGCCTCATGTTCAACAACAGTCAATTCCACCGGGAGGATTGACTAACAATGGGTTTCCGCAAAACCAAGCGAACACCAGCGTCATTCAGCAGCAATACGTAAACGGCGGTGCACCTCAGCAACATGGCATTCCGAACAGTGGCTATCAACAACAAGCAGGAACCACTATCAATGGCATGCAACCGCAACAAAGTGTCATTCAGCAGCATCCAATGAACAACGGCGGAATGCAGTCGCACATAATGAACAACAACGGCACGCCGCAACAGCAGATACAGAACAATGGGCCGCAACAACAAGGTACTTAATGTATTTCAAGTTTCACATGCCAAATGCCACATGTATTTTCATTGCTTTTAATAATACAATTTGGGCTAAGGTTCTTGGACCAATGGAAATGGAAGAGCCAATCATCCCCGCTACATTAATCTGGATATGTGTAATAACGCCGCTGCTTCTCCAGCAAAACATGGTAACTGGTACGGTCATCAACCTCCAAGCCCGTTCCTACGATATGATGAGATGAAGAATTTAACCCCAACTACACCACCATATCCACAAATGAACCAGCAGAATCTTCAAAATCCACAGTATCCCCATACCTTATCCCAAATGCCACAAAACCTGCAGCATGTCCAAGCTCAACAGCTGAATCATCAAGGTTCCAGCAAGGAACAAAGCCCGATTTGGTCAACTCCTCAGAAGAAGCCTGATACAAGAAATTCTAAGCCGACTTCTCAACGCAAAGTACAACAAGGTATGAAAACACCCGTTAAAGATGGATCTAAAGCTGTCATCCACTACCGTCCACCTCCGCAGAAAAGACCAGCTCCAGGCCCTATGGTTCCAGTAACGGAAATCATTCAAAATAATAATGCTCGAATTGCTTCCATCATAGAGGAGGCAACCAGAACGAGTGAAGTTTGGAATATTCCCAAAGATGGATCCCGACCTTCACGCTACATTATTGTTGCAAATCCTTCAGCTGGACTTCAATTCCAAGGTTCTAAAAATGCGTTAAAGGGACAGTTGGCATCGCCAGTAATTCGAAACGGTGGTGGACGTGGGCAGATTCGATTCAAGGTCGTCACACCAACTCCTCCGTCCAATATTGGAACTACTAAATCTGGGCCAAGAGTTGGAAATCCTCAGTTGGAAACTATTGCTTTGGATCCAGAGAAAGCTCAAAAGGTTTGGCTTCATAAAATTGGGTAGAATAATAAAAGTAAACTTTTCGGTAAACAAAAATATTACTCACTTTTACTTGTATTTTTCCAGGAGATTAATAGTCTTCGCCTGATTGCAAAAGTTCAGAGAGCCAGACTTATGCATTACGCCAAGGAGTTGGAGATCTACCGTACAGCCTTGGCCATGACGAACAATAATCCATACAAAATGGAATTGGTCAAATTGTACAAACTGAGTCAAGAAACTGAACCTAACACTAAGACTGAGCCTAAAATTCCGGAAGCGGATGAAGTCAAACTGACCGTTCCGGTCAGTCCTCAGAAATAAGATCTTCTGTTCAACATTTCAGGTCAAAAAACCAAATATTTCAACGGGTGCATTTTTACACAACGATAGTACAAGTGGAACAACTTCCGGTGATGCTATGTAACATGTATATACTTACATAATCTGAAACGAACTGCATGGCTAGGTTAGGAAACGAATTGATGTAAGTACTTTAGTATTGTTTAAAGTTAAAGTTAAGTATAGACTTCAATTTTCCAAGTTTAAAAAAGATGCCACTACGGGAGAAGAGAAATTCTGCAGGACAAAGTAGTGTCTAACGTTAAACAGAATTTGTAATTGTTCCTTGTTCAGCAAAATTGTAAGCACGAGAAATTACTTGTAATTTTAGTAGAGTTGCATGCACTGTTTACTCAAGAGTCAAGAGCCAAATAATTGGTACAGTTTGTATATTACTTCCATACTTCGGAAAAGTACTTCAAAAGCTTTACACTTTGTTATTTAAGTTAATTTGAGACAATTGAAATGTAAAGAAGTTTACAAAATTGCATGAATTGTTCCAACATTGGGTCAAACGATACTAGTATTGTATCTTAGATGTAAAAATAAAAATTAACATGTTTTTCTGCACCCAACCTTCTCACCGTTGATATTTGGTGTATGCC
>JAQFYU010001284.1:0-15538 GCA_034694905.1 Ceratophysella granulata | reverse complement strand
GTGTGTGAGAACGTGGAGTAGTGCATCACGAGGGAAACTTGCCGGTAGTAAAGCAGAAAAGGTATACCGGTCTCAGGACTCTTTTTGGGAGGCTTTTCCCCCTTGTGAAGCAAAAAAAAAGGTCCAAAGCCAAAGGCAAGGCATATTTTGTGTGAAGCCAGTTTTTTTTTTGCCTTGTACGGCGTTGAGCCTAGGCAGCAAACTCCTTCTGTTCCCCCATCCACTCTCAGTTCGACCTTTCCCCCGATCAGTGGTCTTTCTGTAAGCCGAGTTCTTGGACTACTGTCGCAGTGAACTAGTGTTGTGTAGGCGGAAATACGGAGTTTTCAATCCAAATTCTTAGAACAACAAGTGTGGAAAACAAATTTGTGACAAGTGAAGTTTGAGAAGAAGTATGCCGGTTGTGAGTAGTAGAGCACCGCCTGGTGCGGATTGTTGTGACTCTATTCGAGTAAGTAAATTATTTGAGTATTTTGTACATTTTTTGAGCAATTTGCTACGGCATATGGAGAATGTAGGAGCAGGAGTATTGGGAAAAGCCGGCATCTGGGACTCAATGCTCTGTTCACATGGGGTTCTCTAACTCAGAAACCGGCCGGCCTTTTCCTTCCATATGGACACGGCTTGACGGGACTTTGACCTCGTGGGACGGGTGGGAGCGGCGGGAAAAGGTCATCATTTGGGCGGGAGCGGGAGAATTAGTTTGCGTACAATTTCCTATTTTTTTGAGGAATTTTTTGAAAACATGGAACTAGCAAGTTGCCCGTCAATACTTTTTGACTGCATTCATTTTTTAAAAAAAAGGAAACTAGTTGCCCGTGCATCTCAGTATTTCTTGACCATATACATTTGGGCTTATATTTTACTGAGGTTGCAGGTTGCCCTTCACTTTATGCTTGTTCTTAGAATTTGAGAAGGTTTAAGGGTCGGTGGTGTTTTAGAAATGTGATTAATTATATGCCTGTGTCCAGGATTGAGAATTGAGACGGCTTTCAGTTTTTGACTTTGACAGCTGTCAGGTAGAAAGGTAGTGTATTTCCAGGAACTGAATGGAATTTAGGGTGGGGATGAAAGGTTTTCAGTATGGTGTAAGTATGGTCAAGAGGGCTCAATTCGAATTCGGCAGAACGGTGAAGGGTTTGGATTTGGAAAGTTAGTGTGGTGCATATTGAAAATTTTGAGGGGGTTTTGGTTTTCGATATATTTCTAGCGTTGACTTAGTGGAATTACTTTCCAAGTCAAATATTTATAGAAGTTTTATGGCATTTCCGGGCCTTTTTCGAATCATATTCTAATCCGTTTAAGAATCTATGGCGAAATATTTCTCCTTTTCCGTGATGTTGGCTAGACTGGATGAATTTGGCCTTCCAATTTACATATCTAAGGATATATCCTTGGAATTTGGAATTTTAAGCAGGGCTTAATAGTTGATAGTTTGTGTGATCCATGAAATTCGGTAGACAGACATGACACAATACTAACTAAACTACATAGTATAGCCATGTCGTAGTCTAATGCGAAGCAATTTAAAAGTATTTAACACAGTGCTTAGCTGTGACAGCCTTTTATTTGAGTACTTTTGGTTTCAGTGTTAAGTATAGTTACACACTCAGGAACTGTGTGCATTTAGGCATTATATGTTTTTATAAAGCCCGAGTCGTAGATATTTTGAGCTAACTGGCTGACGACTCTGTACAGTACTTTGGAAGGCTTTGAAGAAACAGGTTAGAGACCGTATTATTGAAATGCAAAGTGACTCAGAAACGCATTAGTTCATTGTACATTCTACGCTCCGTGTGCTTTCTTTTTTTTGTGCAGTCAATATTGAGCTGACTGTCCTCTTCCTCCGTTCCCTCCTATACAGATGCTAAATTTAGCCTTGGAATTGCTATTTTCCACGTATTTTACGTATTTTACTGAGAAAGCCTCTCCTCTCCTACTGATATGGTAATTTAGTCATAGACGACTTCGCCTAGTTAGTAAACAGAAATAAGCTTATAATCATAATACATATGCATAATGGAGTAGGTTCGGGTACTTGCATGATTGATTTCCTGATAATAAAGCCAGCCAATACATAAGATTGGGTTTTACTGTAAGAAAGTACAGAAGAATAAAGATTGTTATAGATATGGATGAGTTAATTTTAAAAGGAGGTAAGTAGTTGATTGGACGTTGGACTTGATTGTCCAATTTTATGAGTGTGTCTTCAGAAAAGGTAATAAAAAGGAACTAGGAAATGACTTTTTCTGATCTCGTTTTCCGAACCCATTAAAACCCATAACAATTTCTTATTCCTCGAAATGGAACTGCCGGCTTCTTTCTCCTCTCCTTCATAATTGTCAATACTGTTTATATATTCTTGATCATAAAACGTCAATAGCACTTTCTGGGAAAGGTAGACAATGGAAGTGGCCGGTTGAGACAAAGGGAACTGGACCAATTAATTCTGTTTAGGCACTGCTGTGTTTGGACTTAGCTGCCCATTTACCTTCCTCCTTCTGAAGAATTGAATAATTCAACATTTAACTGACGTGGGACAAAATTCGTGCCAGGCGCCGGGCGCTGGAGAATTATTCAGCTTACCGGTAACACACGTGTGTTTTTTAGAGACGAGCATAATTTCAATATACGTTAAAAAAAACCGGTGACTTGGCTTGGCTGGCTTGGAAAGCATTATAGCCAACTCTGCATAGTCTACAAGTGAGAGTGTGAGTTTTCTGCCTTGTGAGTCAGAGGCACACAAAGGGAAAAAGGCGTATTATTCAGGTTATGTACACATGCATCCTTACTCCACACATATCTAAACATAAGGCATTATTAGATACGACGACGACGACTAGTCAACGTATAATCTCCAAAACTGGATATACGTGTTGTTGACTGGACTGGAGAATCTTACTTACAGATCCCACGCTACAAAGGCTTAACCTTAGTTTTTGACATTGGTCAAACGTTACTCATCCGTTTTACCTCTTAATCATCCCTTAGTCAAGTCAAGATACAATTACCGGGTATTAGGCCAGGCCAGGTGCATCATCGCATTTAATTATGCAAATTCATACATTATTCACCTTTCTTTCAATTCAATCCATGTAAAATTAAATATTTATTTCATTCTAAATTCTAAATTTGCATGGCTCCAGTGAGCTTAGTTCAGATCTTTTCTGCGAAAACTGAGATTCTTATTAAGGGCTAAATTATACATTCTTGAGAACTTGGGTTTTTGGGTTTTAGTTTGCTTGGTTGGATGCTCAGAGACGCCATAAGGCCTGGTTTAATATAAGTAATATAATTCTTCTCAATTCAAATGTGCAGAATAACCTTGAATGCCTAAACTTCCTGTCTCATCATCTCTGCTGCATATGTTCTCCCTTGACATCTGCAATCCGTCTCTGACTCAATCCTGAGGAATACATAAATGAATGGGCGAATTGGATCTCATTTCCAAGGAAAAAAGAGATATGTTCATACTACCCTACCCTGCTGTATTCGATTATGACTCTTTTGGCACTCTTGAACAATAGAAAGACACTTCTCTTTCTCTAGTAGGTCTAGGGTTAGGGTAGGGTGAAATAGGAATTGGACCGTGGGAAATAGGAAAAAAAGTTGAGTTCAGTTCAGGGTGTTCTAGGTTCAGGTTTCTCATACTCTTCTGAATAGAAAATGCCGGTACATGTGTTTTCATGAGACTATTGTCTCGTAACCAAATGCCCGGGTTTCTTTTTCATAGATCAGCGTTTTTTTGTGGAATTTAGGAGGTTTTCAATTTTCGATTTTCAAAAAGCTCAGTAATTTCTTGTATTTTTCAAATCTCAGTATTTTTGTATATTTTAAGATAAACGAACAGTTTTTACCAGTTGCTCAGTATTTTTGTTTTTGTAGACCTGATCCTTTCACCTCAGTATTTTTCACCTCCAACCTCAAGAACTTAGTATTTTTGAATGTTTATTAATTCTCATGGAATGTTCATACATAGATTTCTCATGGAATTTATTTATGAACCTTCAATCAAACCTGGCCTGGGTTCAACACGTGTGTGTGGCTTGGCTAATAAGACCCAAGGACATAGGAACGTCTCAAGACTCAGAATTTGACGACAGAAGTCTGGCTGATTAGAATAATTAAAATATTCGCTATTTCCTAGTTATCTGTTTGAATGAAGACGACAGGCGGCTGGGCGGATTTTGATTTTATTAAGGGTTTATGATCTTACTTTTAAGTATATGAAGATATCTTGTTCTTGTTGGTCTTCTTTGGTTGAGCTGCAGTTTTATATTTCTGCTCAGTATTTTTTTTGCTCTGACCGGTGCCGGTCTTCCAACTTCCAAATGCATTGCATTCCTTCACTCTCAGCTCTTGTGGTTTGAGATGATTATAGAAGTTGAAGTGTAATTTACACTTTAGTATTTGCCAAAGGTAAAGTCAAAGTGTCAGTGACTCCAAAGTATTATATGAGTATGCAACTCCTGCACTAAGCTTTAGCTACCTTTTTGAATCTTAATAACCTAAACTAGTTTGGACCTGACGTACTTTCGGTCGGCAAAAAGTTATTTTAACTCGAGAAACAGGCTTTTGGTTCACTTTGGTCTTGTTTCACAAATCAGAACGCCTGCATTCACCTTGTTACACTCCACCTCTGCTGTGTAATAAGTATATCTTTTGGATGAACATGTGGATTGAATTTGCATAGGATGCTCCTGCTCTCCTAAATCAAATTTCTTCATCTGATTTGCTCATTTTTTATGAGGCTCTTTCTAATCTGCATTCAATGGCCCGGAGGAGGAGGTAGAGGTAGAAACAACGGGGATGAGATATGGGGCTATGGCTTGAGGAGGTTTGGGCTTTGGTTCGTCGTCGTAAATCGTCTAATTTGCATACAGAGACCGAATTTTGCACGAGTGGGATGCTTGAGATGAGTATTGACTTGACTCAGTGACTAGACAAGGACAACAGTCAGTTTCTGTAATTTATGGAAATTCTATTCATGAAACCAATCTATTTTCTAGTCTAATGATTCTCTAAATTCCCATGTCAATCACGGAGTCCGGTGAGTAGACTACCGTATGGTGGAATGGAAAATGAAACTAGAGTGGTTTAGTTATGACTTTACTGGTTGCCGGTTTAGATTTCTCAGTTCACTTAAAGCTTTGATTACAGTTGCACTTTTTAATGCTGAGGTTGTTTGTTGAGAAAGGGGGTTGTTTATTGTTTTATATTTATTTCCCCTTTGCTCTTGGGTTTTACAATTTGGAATTTGCCAATAATTTGCAAGAGATGAAAATTGGGAATTAATAATGAAAAGCATGTTTGGAAAGCCTGTATTTTATCTTGATCTTAGTCAATTAAAAGCTTATAAAGGGCTTGAATGAGGACTGGGATCAGTAAAAGGAGGAAAAAACACGGATTCTGCTCTGTGGGGAAATGACTGGAGGGCAGGGTTGGAGGAATGTTAATGTAGAGAGCTACATATTCTGGGCTTGGCCACTCAATCTTGTTTCTTGTTACGGCATATGGATGGAAATGGAATGCATCTCTTTTTTGCAAAGCCGGTTATTTGGTTCACGTGCACGTGGAGTGCATACTGCATTGTTATAGTTATAGTTATTAATATGGAAATCCATCATATTTAAAGCATCATATGATAATAGATGGGATTGAGTTCTTGGTCGTAGTGGGAAGTGAACCGTCATGCAAATCCCAACATAGCTTGTCCCGTTGCACGTTTCAATAGTGTGAAAAACCGGCCGGCTAGAGAGTGTTAGTTAGGTTGAATGCTCGTTTCGCCTGAATGCAACATAATGTTGAATGTGGTCTTAGTAAGTAGCTACATACAATAATAGTAGTTTTGCAACTTGCAAGCCTGCACTTCTGGGCTGGGCGTCGTCCACTTCTCCGAAATTGACCTTATTTACTTTCCAATATAATTATTTATAAAGCAGTGAGCCGTGGAGTGGACTGAGCAAGAGCAAGTCACACAAGTTGTTTTGTTGTACGATGTATGATAAGATGACGTTTTGTATAATTACCATTACCTATTTGCTATTAGACTCTATGTCAAGTCACATGTCAAGTGTGCCTGTCACTTGTCACTTGATCGTATTTTTATATTCACGTAAGTACTTTTAGTCAAAATTGAGAAGACTATGTTCCATTATCCGTTATCCGTCTTTAAATTCTTAAATTACTACGCATACGCACCACATAAATACAGTTTAGAACAATGAAGAATACAGTACATATCAGATCTTACCTTAAAATGAGATCCGATTTCTGTTCCGGCGAGTAAACATCTTCGAACATGTCATCATGAGGGGTCATGGTCATGTCGTTTCCATGTGTGTGACTGTGACCAGTGGAAAGCGGGACGAAACGACTGGACGCACGGCGTCCAGTCCAAATATCGCAGACTGAACGCGTAACGTAATGTAAAACGTTTTATGGAAATCATAAATCATGTCCGAACATGTTGGATGAATGAATGATCCTTGCTTGTTGTGCTGCAATAATGCAAGAGCAAACCGAAATCCGAAATCCGTATACTGCTAAGGATGACCTAAAAACGCATGCGCCGAAATGACGGCGTCTTTCTTCGACAATGCCTACGTCTGCGCTGCGCACTGAAAGTGTAACCTAACGAAATTCATTCTAAACCGGCGTCTCTTTCTTATCTCTGCAGGTCAAAGTGAAAGATTCCCGACGGAAACAACAGTGGGTAGACCCTCTGCCCACCCCACCGCGGTCACCCACATCAGACGCTCACGCAGCATCAGAACCGATCATGGATGACCTCTGGGAACTGTGGACGGGTGCCGGACTTCACGAACTCACAGCAGAAGGTGACTTCACGATAGACTCCGCTCTACACGAATTAGGATTTTCAGAAGAAGATTTTCACTCTCTCTCCACCTCCACCTCCACCAGTGACGACGACGAGATGGACGAAGGACTCTTCGGTATAAATAACCTACGTGAGTACCTCTGACCTCAGAGTAAAATACATTTTTTATGCCAATTTGAGGAATTTAAAATTAACGGTCAAGTCAATGGTAGATGAAGGCAAATTGGCTTATTTTTGAAAATGATTTCCAGTTCCACCAGGTGACATGGTCACAGATACGGAGGAAACGGAAGCACTACTAAATCATCTAATTCAATTTGTACAAGAGAATAGTCCCCCACCCACAAATCCACCCTCTCCACCCGAACCTGAAGATGAAGACTCCGAGAATGAACCGTTCAACAGTAGTAGTAATCTTAGTGGTTATATCAATAAGGAATTCAGTAGTCCGTGTACGAGCAGTAGTAGCAGTAGTAGTTCGAATGGTGATGACAGTCCTGCCTACGACAGCAACTTTCTCACAGACGGGAGCGGGGATGACAATAGTCCACTCTATGACGAAGGGCTCATTGGGGAAGACTTAATAAATGAGCAACCAGACATCTTTGATACGCCGTTCGAGTGTCTCATTGACACCAAGCTCAATAGTATGAACTTCTTTGGAGATGACTTCGAGAAGGAAATCAAGCATGACTGCATGTGGGCGGGAGAGGAGGCCTTCTCAATAAAGGATCATGATGATGAACCAATGTCTCAAGCTCAAGTTACACCAGTTCCCAAAATCCTTCTACCACCAGAGGAAAAGTTTGACTACACGAAAACAAAGATTAAGCGGGAGCCTCTTGACCTCAATGACCCTAATATCACCATCAAGCAAGAAATCCTCAATGAAGACGACGATGAGGTATTTATGTTATTTTATTCTGCTCTTCCATTTTAGAATTGTTTGAAATCCCAAGCGTTTTTGTCATTATTCTCGACTGACGCTGACATATGCATTTCTATGACCAGATGTCATGTTGGGGGAACGATCCTTATGGTATGTGGACAGAAGACACTCCACCAGGTTCTCATAGTCCTTCCTCAGCCTCTTCCGGAGATGAGAATACGGATTCTCTGAAAGGGATGGATTGGCGAGATGCGATTGATGAGTCAATGTCCATGTCTCTGGACGCCGAAGACCTTGAATTCCGCCGTAGTGCAACTATCAATGACCACTCATATGCCAATCCTCTTATTCATGAAAATAAATTTTCGAGAGATATGCTTTCCTCCCGAAGAAGTAATGCTATCCATGGTGAGTTCCGTTCAAGTCTCTCAAAACCGCTTTCCTTTCTATACTTCCTAGACCTAATTACTATACAATTAAGTGGCTAGTTCATGTCTCATTAGTAGGTAGGTTAATTGAGTAGGAAAAGAGAAGATGAGGTAAAAGGTTCAACTAGTTTTCCACAGAAGTTCATAAATACTACAACTATTGGAAGGACATAATTAAGCACACACTCCACAAGCTATTTCTTTCCCATTAATAAACCCCTTCCCAAAGTAAATGTCTATTTAAATGCCTAGTTGCCCACATTCAAGCTTCCGGCTGTACGGGAATATTGCTGTTTATTTATATGACCTCTGAATGAGAAAACAGAGTCGAGGCGAAGAAAGAAGCACAGTTTCCCTAAATTCTTGCCAATAGGTCGTTTATTACCATTTTGTTATTGTTTCGGCCCAAAATCCCTTTCTTTTCTAAGAATGGTGGAAATAGATGAGAAAAAGGTTCAGGACTCCTTAACAATGAAGAAAGATAGCCAAGCCACCAAATAGTAGTCAGTCCCTTTCAAATCGGACGGACACAAGCAGAAAATGTAACCTTTTCTCTTCTGAGTAATACTTCAAAAGGAAGGACTTCAATTTTTCCATGTAAATTGTAACGAAGGTCTAAAAGGTTATCTTCTTCACTTGGGACTCTTGAACTGAAGGGGGCAAAAAACAGTAGAAAGAAATTTAAGCGTTTTTTTTTGTACATTTTTGTGGTATTGACTCTTCCTCGATAGAAATATAATAGAGGAGAGCAGATGTGATAATGTCAATTTTTTGAAGCAGAGACAATGTAAATGTTCTCAAACTGAACTCTACGGACTCTTGTTTGAACTAGTTAAGTAAAGTCTAACGATCCAGTTGATTCATGCAATCATACAATGGGCCAAGCCTTCACTTGACTTCCACTCCTCAATAAATAATAGGCGAGACAACAGGCTTCATTTTTTCACAATTTTTTTTAGTGTGAAATTTTTGATAAGTATGCTTAAATTCGTACTTGCCAGCAACCTGTTTACTCGATGCCATTCATAACAACTTAAGACTAATGGCCAATGCAGTCTCAGCAAAGTTGTGGTTTCAATTGCATTAAGCCGGTTAGAGAAAATTAAAAATTAAATGCGGTAAAGCATTAAATTAACGTTAAAACAATCAACACATGGGCCCAAAAACCGGTACACGTGGATTTGAGTCAACATATTTTGGCTTGACCCAACTAAGCACATTGGCAAAAATTCCTCGTTTACATCGCGTCGTAGTAAAACTCCGGTCCAGACCAATTACACATCACATTATGCAGAACATTCTATCATTCATTCCTCAAAAGCCCATGCCATGCCAGGCCAAGGAACACACCTGTCCATAAAAGCCTCTCTTAAACCCTTTTTTTTTTGCATTTGACCAAAACGGCCTTGGCCGTCTATACACCCGCGAACCCAAGTTTAATATTCCTCTCGTAAAATGGAAGAGTTGCAAAAAAAAGCCCAGTTGAATGCGTCTTTGAATAGTTGAGACTAAATAAACTTGATTCAACCTTAGCTTAGATGAGTAAATGACATGAACAAAGAAGAACTACGTTTTGTGGACATGACTCTACACGTGCATAAAAAACTTTGGAGGGAAATGGCCCCACTGAAGGGCATTTCTACCTTGTGAATCTCCTGATGAACTGAACAGGTAGAGTTAGAGGAGATTCTCAACTTCAACTTACGTAATTCCATATAGCTGAAACCAAGCCCAGGCTAAAAGTAAAAGCCACAACCAGATTCTACTATCATTAATAGTGGCAGAGAATTTAAGTTCTACTGCTCCATTGCATACATACAGACAGTAGTAGTGGCTCGTCGGCTACACCCCACCAGTAAAACCAGACATGCTGGATTGGATTCTGGATTCTGGATTGGAAAAACAAGTTTTTTTTTAGTAACACTCCTGGCCTGGCCTTAGCTTAAACTGGGATTTTGTAAATGAGACAAGGATTTGAGTTGAGGACATAATAGATCCTGAGTACAATTTTATTGCTATGTTTTAAGTTTTATTCAATTTTTCAAGTGTTCTCCCATTTATCTCGAGTAGCGAGGACGGTAAAAGGTGAAATGAAACATTATATTTGGCGATAAAGTGCCAGACTTTAGAGAAGTTTCAATTTTTTTTTACCCCTCTTCTGAATGAACCATGATGAGTCTGGAAATGATAATGATAATTGATTAGGTTAGCTATTAGCTAGTGGCCCAAGGACCCGCGAGTCCAGTCCTCCACGTTGTAGGCGCTGGTGCAGATTCCGCTCATGCATTTGGTACATGGAAATTAATAATTATAAAATAAATTCAATTTCTGTCATTTGGAATTTGGAAAAATTGAGTCAAAATAACTTGATCTTTTAAAGTTTCATATTTCTTAGTGAAATGTATGGAACGGTACACCGGAATGCATAATGTGGAAAATATGTAAGCATGGTAATGGTGGTGTGACTAAAGGCAATTGAAATTATGCTGAAGTTGAGCCACGTCATTGGAATCTCTTGAGTCTTGTTAAGGAATGATTTGAATGAATTTCTGGAAGATGAAATCATATGTATGATGTATGCGATGACTTTAGGACCTCATCATGATAATATTATTAGGTTCTCTGTTGAGTAATAAGTGGAGACGCCGGCGAAAACAAAAGTTCTCCTGTGTGTGCACACGGTGTGATGTCTGGTCTGGCTGGTTTTTGGGCTATAGCTGATTTTATAGTTGTGTCTGGCTGGGTGTGAAGTCTGTGCCTATGAGATGCCTTGCCTTGCTTGAGCCTCGAAGGATATGCGTTGAACCATGCTAATTTAAATGTTCCTCAAAGATTCGGATCTTAATGATGATTGGGCCACCGATACTTGTTCGAGTGTAGACTAAGGCTTTAATTAGGGATAAAGGAAGAGAGGGATATAGAAATGAACAGGTTGCATCCGTTCTGGTTCAGTCTGGATCTAGTTTTGGCTAAGTAATTAATTAGTCTGGAGAGAAGAGTTATAGTTGTTAAGGATGTAAGGTTTTATATGTAAGTAATGTATTGTGTGCCTATCACTAAAGCCTATATTAATCTTTGCTTTTTTTCTATTTTTTCCCTTTCAATCCCAAGGTATTGTAATAAAGGAAGAGAATGGTGATGACTATAGTGGTGGACCCAAGAAAACGAAAATATTGGTTCCTCTCAAAGACTTGATGGACTCATTACAACATAAAACGTTCCTCGTCGCTCCATTGGGTCCTGGGAAGAAGGTCATTCGATTGACCGGAAGTGAGACTGTCAAAGGTGTGAACGCTACTATTGAGTCATTCTCTTCCAGAAGATTTTTAAGATTTACCCTCCCAGCCTCATAAATATAGGCCTATGCTCTCTTTGGGCAGTAGTGTGGCTATGCCTAGTTTTATATGTATTTATTTGTATACGATTATTGTGTACGGTATCGCTAAATGAGACTCGTCACTTGGTTGTTTATTTAAATATTTACATATAAGGCTGCCTGGTCACTCATGCCCCGAGACATGGGACCTTGTTTCGGGTTCTACAAGTATGGTACATGGGGTTGGTCAGTTTTTCCGGATGTGAATCGTTGACCGCTCGATGCACGTTTCTGCATTTGAAATGATTCAATTGGTCAAGTAATTCAAGCCTTAAAACAAGAGAACAGGCCAAAACTGATCACTGACCAGTTGAACACGTCACATTTAACGACAGCACCATGACCCGTACTTTTGAACAACCCAATGCTTAATGAGCCTGGAGAAATACGATAGGTTTGGAGTCAGGACAGATTTTCAGGAGCTAATATGAATATTTGCAATTTTTAGGCATGTTGGGTGTTCATCACTACACAACGTCCTCTGCGTCTCTCCGTTCCGTGTCCAGCTACTGTGTTCCACAAAGTTCTCTGTACAACCGGTCTCATGTCCCACTCACGCCCAGTCAACAACAACACCGACTCAAGAAGGCGAAGACGAATCGGTCCATCATCCGAGAAGGCGGCACAATCACATTTCCACAACACAGTCCTCCTTCCTCCTCATGCCTGTCATCTCTGAGCGGAAGTAACAGCAGCAGCTCCAGCGGGGTCACAGCCACTGGCCGACCCAAGAAAACCAAGACTCACAATAACATGGAGAGAATGCGGCGGATTGACCTGAGAAACAGTTTCGACAATCTCAAGAAATTAGTTCCACCACTCTCCAAGTCTACCAAGTGTTCCAAGGTGGAGATCCTCCGACGGGCAGAAGAGTACATTCGAGCCCTCAAGTCTCTCGAAAAAAGACTCCTGAAAGAAGAAGCGAGTGTCCGAAGTAGAAATGAAGCACTCAAGCTCAAAGTTCTCCATTCTCAAACATCTTCTTAAATCCTTACATCTAGTTTTTAAATGTTATTCTAGTGTGTCTTGTGAATCCGCCCAGTGAGGTGACGTAGGTGCCCAAGAACATCGTAGAGGTCACTTTTGATATCTGCGATGTTTTTTGGTCCTATGACCTTTCACTGAGTGATTTCACATGTTCACCTTAGTTTCAAGTAACGTTGACTCCATTACTATTGTGTGTTATCATGTTCTCTCCGTGTTTTTTTTAAATCGTAGGCATTTCATGCTATATATATATATATTTATTTTTCAAAACTAATCACGTTCCGCCTCCTATGCTCTCTGGAGCTTCAGGAGACTTTAGAATTCCGTTTACGAGAACCGGGTAGTTGTAGGATGAACTTAAGAGTTACTAATAATGTTAAGGCCTTGTAGCGCTGCGTACACACACGTTAACGATATCTTATATTTATGACTTTTTTCGATAGGTGTTTAAAAATGTGGGGGATTTTCTGTACATTGTACTTATGAATTTGTAAATTAATTGACGGAATTAACTAGAATCACTACTGTTTGACGATTGCTTAGAATTACGTAACCTTACTTGTATATAAATACTTTGTTGCTCCTCTTTTATAGGCTTCAATTGTGTGAAGTGTAAATCAGTAGAATTAATAATTTTATTAAAAATGACTATATACATATACTAGTAGAAAATGTTCATCGTACAGATATGTTTAGCATGCGTTAACTATTTAGAAAACATTAAATATGTAGATACTTGAGAAACGTATACATGAGAGAGAGTTTAACTATATATGAATTACGAATTATATAAATGCGTAGAGAGATAACCATATTATTCTATCCTGTCGTTAATATCTGTAGTAGTTGATTGTATAGTTTATAATTGGTTACATTTACATTCATGAATTATGATTGCATAATTGTTCTCTTCGTAGCGGTAAGAGCCTAGGCTAGCCTTATTACTTTTTAGTAATCTTCTCGTGTTGTAGCTTCGATAATAACGATGACGGGTTTTTTTTTTCTTCAATCTACTGTTAGCCTTTTGTTTTCGTTTCACCTGTGTTTCAGTTTTTTTTTCCTTTTTTGTAACTTCCATTATGGTGTTTTTTGTCAAATGATACGCTAATGATGCTTTGTGAGAATAAATACTGTGTTCTGTTACTTTTTCTTTGAGGAGGGAATTTATTCTTGGAAAAGGGTTTGGGAAATAGGAAGCTGGTTCGATGCAATTTTGTGTAGAATTCAATTGTAGTTGTAAATTGTAAAGTCAGTCTAATTGCATTATCTGATGCAAAATGCAAGTGCTGTGGAGCTAAGGTCTGCTCCCTATCCCACGCGTGGGTTCATCTAGCAAGGTTAGGTGTTGAGACGCATGCTTAAAAAAAGGTCCGTCTTTGGTGTTGGTCAGGTTTTTTTAAACGTTTTCCGTATAAAATTAGGTCATAAATTTTAAATTGAATTTTGGGAGCCAAATAAGGTCCGTCTTTGGTTTTAGTCAGGTTATTCTTAGCTTAAAAGGTTAGATCATAGATTTTTAAAAATTGAATTTTGGATAGAGTCCGTTTTTGGTTTCGGTCAGTTTTTTACGCTTTTACTTAAGGTTAGGTCATAGATTTTGTCAAATTGAAATTTGAAAGCAAGGTATCAGCTTTAGGTTTTAAAGCCAGGTTATTGGACGCTTCTTTCTTAAAAGGTTTGGCTAGTCTGCCCTTGCCCTTGGTCATCGATTTTTTAAATTGAATTTAGTAAGCCAAATGACCACCAGAATGAACCAACAGAAATAGCAATAAACGAAAATTAAATCAAGGGTTGGTTTTAATAAGTCTTAAATACATATGAGCCTAAGCTTGCAGACTCACTGTCCTTGGATCCTTTCGCAAGAATTAATTTCTTTACCGGGATCAACGGCACCATTCTCATTTTGCATGCGCAGAGTTTTTTCCTGCACTTGAATTATGCATTCAGCAGATTGGCAAATAAGGAGTTAATGGCACTGCATACATCATATACATGATACATGGCACGTTGACGAGAGAGGTGAAAGGCACAATAAGTTATTCGTTTTTTATTTCAATTTCAGGGTCACTCAAATTCCAATTTCATGAATGAGAACTGGAGTGAAAGTGATGATTGTACATGGAGAGGGCGGGATTCTTCCTCATTAAAAATAAATTTCCATCTTTAAGTATTAACTATTACAGAGAGACATGTGAATCCACTTTTGGACATTGAACAATGATCTGTGAACTCGGACATCAACATGACATGGAGACATGTAATTCCTACTTCTTGCTGTAATCGTAGAAACCAGCACCAGATTTCACTCCCAATTTACCCTCACTCACTAATTTCTTCAGTACTTCCGGCACTTTGAAACTCTTGTCATTGGGAAATCGTTTTTCCCAACCTATTTAGACAAAATGAGAGTATTTTAGAAGCTTAAAGCCAGATCTCGAGACCGATATAAAAGAGTTCGTTGATCATTTAGTAAATGGACTTGCCTTCTCCAATAAATACGTTTACGTCTAAGCCTACGTAATCGGCAAGCTCAAAAGGTCCCATCGGGTACCCTATAACAAACAAACGAAATTGATATTGGTGAAAACATGTGCACAGAAAACATAAGGAACAAGGAAATTCGCATAATTTTCATTGCAAGATGCTTCTTACAACGAGTTGAGCAGGATAAATGACAATTTTTTTGTCGTGCCTGAATTCAGTCAATTTTAGGCACTAACAACTTGTTTCAGAGACAAAGAGAGATAAAAAAACTATGATATGAAATTGCAGATTGGTTCTTTCTCAGTCTGTTGCAAAAAAATCCGAAATCCGAAACTCGACGATCAGTATTGACCAAGAAGGTTCAATTTTCCAACTCAATATCAGGCTATAGCCGACAACCTACACGCTACACGCCCAATCTCTGGAAAAGACGCTTAAGGGTCTTGTCCACCTTTAGGCGTAGCCGGGCGTGCGGAATACGCCAAAAAAAATTGTCAAGCTTTTAGACTAAATCGACTACGGGGAACACGGGA
>JAQFYU010001283.1:0-15539 GCA_034694905.1 Ceratophysella granulata | reverse complement strand
TTCCGTTGATACCACTTCACATGCAACTCGTGCGTCTGCTTCCGGAAAAATCTCGGACGGACAGACAGACAGAAAGTGCAATCGCATAAGCCCTCAGCCTAGGAGGTCAGGTCTAATAATTAAATTAAATTAGGATACACTGGTATAAATTCATGTCACGAATTCAAAGGCACACACCTAAGCTTAAAATTCAAAATCTCGTATCTCGTGCATGTGTTAATCTCTCCATCAGATATTTTCAGGTCAAATGCTCCGAAACTTCGTTCAACTTCGACTATGAGCTTATGAACAAATAATAAAATGTGTCTACAATTTTATGAAATTCAATTTGAGGCATCTAAATGTGCTGAGTTTCACAAGACTCTGTTTTGTCTTTTTGAAACGATGTAATCTGCGAATATCTCGTCATTAAGATTTGCCGTGCATGGCCGTACGATTGTGATTGTGTGAGTCAGCTCATGTATTGCGCCTTGTACTACTGTGTGCTGTTGTTTTGGATAAAACATAAAACTTAAAGTAGCAAAAAAAAAATATTGTACCACACTACACTACTGCACCAAAATTTAGTTATTTATGTAGTGCTTTATGATTTGTGGTTTGTGGTTTTGGTAGAACTTTGTTGCGTCCGTGTTAATAATTGATGCTTTTCCCGCAATCTTAAAATAATGTTGTGAACTTGCATCTTGCATGAATCTGTGGAATTAGGTCAGAACCACTTCCTGCCTCATGAATGCAACTGGGTGACATTAATCTATAATTTAATGTTCCAGAAATCTCTTCTAGCTGTGTTAAGCTTCTCTCATGGGTTCTCTCTCCTGGAGTCCAGGGACTGGAACTGTTTACATCCTGTGCACTAAAAAATTTATTATCCCGTAAATAAATGTGAAGATAGTGAACCATAAATGTTTTTCACACGGTATTTGGCAATGTGTGTTGGGAGAGCTTATCAAGTAACTTTTCCGAGGAGTCCGGATTTGATCGTCCTAAGCGGATTTGCCCATGTTGAAGGACCACCAAGTTTGAAACTACAGGTAATATAAATGTCATAAGACTCATAATCATGTTTTATTAGTCTCGTACAGTTGTATATCATTAGGACGGAGACCTGGAATGTCATTTGTTATCATTCCGGAGACATACTATGTGACATTATGAGTTTATGAGGAACACAGAATTGAGAATTTGAGACCGGTCCACTTTGCTATGGAGAGACTCGAAAATTAGATTGCGTTTCCAAACTATTTCCTGAAACAAAGCTCTCTGCGTTCCTCTACATAATATTTTCATTTGGGTCTCGTGCGATATGACCACTTCTGCACGTTCCCGACCAGTCTTGGCTTCAAATTCATTTAATAAAACACTGAAGGACCTCTGCTTCCCCGTTGAATTACGTGTCAATGGTTAACTACTTCATGCATTGCATAATCAGTCCAACTGGAAACTAGGGCGACAACTCTAAGCTCAAAGCTCATGTCAGCATAACGCAAGCACCAAGAGATCTTCGCCTTGAACATTGAAATTAATCCATCCCAACATTAATTTGAATTATCTTCTCATTTTATGACATGACAGCAGCCGTAAATCGGAGTTTTCCGGAAACCAGGGTGTCCATGTTCACCAGCTGCTAGCATCTCCGGTTTCAGGTTCGGTATGGTATACCGCTGATCGTACGCGTAAGCCAAACACAGAGACAGAGTATGACACGTACTAGAATTTATGTATTAAACTCTCTTGCAATGTTTTCAAAAAGATTCAAATTACATATTTTGTATATGAGATTTGCAGAAATTCGTATTTTTGTGTTCACATTATATTTTGGGAATTCGGTAAATTGAGCTTCACAATTAAATTCGCTAATTTGTGTTTCCTTTCCTATTAGAGAATCGGTAGATGTGAAATCGGCAGATAAATATATTTAGCTTGATTAAAAAGTAAGTCTAACCTTAATATTCGCACCTATGTTAAGGTCAGCATTTATACTTAATATTTTGCATTCAAAAATCTGTAACATGCATCCGCAATCCGCATGTCAGCGACAGCAAACTAAAGTGCACTTAAAATCCAAATCCAATAGTCTGTTCTTATGTCCTGCCAAAAAGTTAAAATTTGCGAGCCTACTTTTGAAACAGACTGTACACTAGCAGCGATGCGTTGCAGTTTAGCCTTTCAGTGCTATTTTCAAGCAAAAGCTCTACATATCGTAGCTAATTCCATTAGCATACGAATCTAAGCGCTGAAGCCCGAAGCCGAACAACTCATCGAAGATAAATATAATGCTATAAAGATCTATGAACCGTATCATATCCCGTAATACACTTTCTCCTGATGTACAAAGTATTCCGAATCTCATGATTAGCTTGTCTTATGATGCAAAACGACGCCTCTGATCTTCTGTCATAGCTCCAAACCGAAACTGCAGAAATAGTTGAACGTTAAAACTTTGAAACCTTGAAATAGAATGTCGATAGCTATCCCTGTCTTTTTTTACCACCTCAAACTCACACTCTCCATTCCACTTCTAATTCTTCCAACTGATCTTGAGACCAAAACCTGTAAAAATCCTCTATTCTTAACGACATACAAGAAGTGGAATGAAACGGAACTATGCCAGAAGATACAGAACGTTGAGTTCTATCTCTGTCTCTTTAGTCTCCATGCACCCAGTAGTAGTTCCATGTACTGGATTCCCTTGTCGGGATTTGAATGAGCTAACATCGTGAAAGAAAAAAAAAACAGTAGAAGCTCCCGAGTATTTTTTTTTTTTGCCTAAACCAGATCCGGATCTCGGATCCAAGTCAAGCACCGAGAAAGAGCAAAACTTGAAAGAACGCCCAAATTGCCTCAAGAAACTTGTGGGTTGTTTGTGAAGGAATGGAACGGGGAGTTTTATATAACTTGGAGTTCCTGGGCTGCCTCTTCTGACGTACCTTCCTCGTTCAATAAGCCAAATTACTTATTCCATATTATTTAGAGACCTTCTCACAAGAAGATTCCTATCAACAAGTGCATTCACCACTTTTCCACGGATCAAAATTCTGGAATTCCACTTCCAATTTGACTTTAACCAAACTTCCGCAGGTGAGTTGTTCGTGAGTTCAGCCCTAACCGGCTTTCTTTTTAGAAAAATTCCTAAAGTTTTGTGGTAGAATTCCTTCCCTGCGGTTCATAGTTTTCAAGAAAAAAGTACTTTAAATTGTTTAATTCAAACTTTCACTTGTCTGTTCAAAAAAAAAAGTTTAAAGAATACGGTAACCGGCAAAACCAAAAACTTTTCTCTTTCTCCTTGACTTTGACTCGGTCGAGCCAGCATTCAGCTCCAATAATAGCTTCTCCTTATTTAGAAGTAGCTTTTTTTTTTGGTTTCTAATGCACTCCCATGTCACACTTGTTAAATATCAATTTGTCTTGTCAGCCAAATTTATTTATTTAAAGGAGGTCATGAATTATTAGAAGGAATTAGGCCAGGCTCTGAGAGCCCTTGTCAATGTCTATCACCTGTCATGCATCCTTATGTTAATTCCAGACTCACTCTTCTGTTGAGGTGTAGACCAAGGGTCCCAAGAGTACTTTGAGGCTTGAAATGTCAGGAAGTCGAGCGAAAGTTGGAACTCATTGGAGAAAGCCACCCACTCGAGTCTATGACTACAATTACAACTTGGGTGAACACTACTACAAGCCCCAACTCCGACATGCTGAAGACAAGTTTCATGGACGACGTGTATCTCCGCCAAAAGCCAAGTCATTTGCCGAGAGATTCGCGGAAGATCCGGTCTATGGAATTTATGGACCACCCAATTGGCGTACTGCTACACCACGAAGATCCTCTTTGAATGATGACTTTGGTTTGGGACGTCGACCGGCTGGTGACAGGTTTGGTGATCGATTTGGTCCAACAGAAGATTCGGATCTTGGAAGACCAAGTCGGTTTGGACCTTTGGATGATGGAGATTTAGGAATTGGACGGCGACGGCCGTTTGGAACGGATTCGGAAGATGGTGAATTTGGTAGACCAAGATTTAATTTTGGTGATCGACTTCTGGATGCAGCTGGTGCGGGGGAGAGAGCTGGTGGACGTGGACCTAGTCCTGGAGTTCGATTTGCACGTGGAACTGGAGGCGGCGGTGGAGATGGGTTCGATGACGCATTTGATGAGCCATTCTTTCAGCGTGGTAAAAGATTAGGACGTGATGCTCCATTGTCTGCTGACCCGGACTTTATGACGGAAGACCCGTTTAAGCAGCTCAAGAATCGTAGGCCATTGTTTACTGGTGCACAAGCTGAAGAGCCTTCGGCTGATCAATTGATTGAAGATATGAAGCGTGAGGCTGAGTCATCTGCTTCCAGGTTTCGTTCGAAGCTTCGAGCGAAGCGGGCTCAGGAAGAATTAGAAGATTCGTTGGGCGGAGATGACTCGTTTGCTGCCGAATCTCGGGTAATTTTAAAATATATTCAGTAGAATCTATATTCGATAGAGTTCGTTTTTGAATTTGAATATATGCGCTCCCAAGTAAATGGCGTATTTGTCTTGTGCATGCGTAGTAGTGTGTCCATCTTGCGCATGCAAATGCGCATTGGTGTGACGTGCCCATTGTACGCATGCGCAGTAGTGTATCTTGTCTTGCACCTGCGCATAGGCACACTTCTTGCTCATTGATGCTCATGCGTAACACTACCCAGCCAAAAGCTCAAAGATTTATTAGTAAACAAAAAACGATCAAAAATGCTAAATATAAATTAAAAATGATGAGATAAGATGTTTAAGTAACTTCATGTGACGTTTTTGAACTTGGAAGTGGAAGTAAACTGGTAGGCATTGATTTAATAGAAATAGGTAGTTTAGCGTGCGATCCAGATGGAATCAAAAAAGTCTTTGATTTAGCGTGCGATCCGGCCGGATCGCACACTAAATTCAAAGACTCATCACCAAAAGTTCAATGATGACATAAAGATTAATGATTTCAAACTCAATATTTTAAAAATTGAAAACAGGTGGACAAGATTCGATCCCGAGCCCGAGCCAGATTAGCTGAGATTGAAGATGATTTCCCAAACATGTCACTCAAGTCGGCTGGGCATGGGGATGACTCATATGGTTTGAGATCTGGAAGATCAGCGGCGGATGACTTTGAGTCCTCCTTGGGCGGAGGAAGTAAGTCTTTGAGAATTTCAAAGCGCTCAATGAGATCTACAATCGAGTCTTCGGACTAAGAGAGAGTGGGCGTGTGCTGAGATTCGAGAATACAAGTTCAATCTGCATATTCAAAACTTCAAAGACTTCTGACTTTCTTCAAACTTGAGAAAGTCACAATGGAAGAAGACCAGATCATACTACCAGACCACACGTATAGGATAAATAAGAGACAAGAGCGGGGTTGAGAATTTATTAAGTTAATATCAAACGGCAGGGCTCAAGGGATTGCCTAATTCCTGCGAGCTTCTGCACAGCGTGGATAATTATGCATCTATAAAGAAGTAGTTTTGAATGAAATTCAAAATGGACTAAAGAATTGAGATAGACAAATGTAGAACATTGGAGCTGTGAATGCACTTAATTGTCAGAATTTGTTAAAATTAAAATCCTAATGGTTTAAAAATTCAATTTCGGCGAGTGTTTCCCCAATTTTCAAGAACTATATCGTAGAGTATACAATGACTCAATTATTTAAGAAATTGTGTTTGGCTTGTGTGAGTAGAAAATATTTATAAAATGTAGAGTGTGAATTATTAGATACAATTATATTCGTCTACTTGAGATTAAGGCCCTTTTACTGTTTTGAATTTGGCGCCATTTACGTGCATGCATTTAGATGTGAAAAGTTTGGCCTATCTGAAGTTAAGACGTTGTGACATACATAAATATATAATTTTTGGACCCAGTGACCCTTACTGCTTGTTCATGTATTTTTTTGACCTCCTTCCTCGTCGAGATGGTCGAACTTTCACCATGTTCAAAATATTCATGAAAATAGCGCCAAATTCAAAATATGGATGGACACGTGTAGCCTTAAGTTATTCTTGTGTAAATATTTAAGCCTTGATATTCTACATTTAACTTGCTAAGTTTATTGGTCGTCAGGCATGATTTAACCTCATTGCTGATCTTGACCTTGGAAATGTCACTTCTTGTGAGAGCAGAAACACTGCCCGTGCCTCAATGCACTGCCCACTCACTCATCCGGAAGAAAAATGATTTCTCTATAATAGTTAATTATAGAATTAAACATGGTTTGAATGAAATGAAAGGCCAAAAATTGTAGCTTGTGCTGTTTAGCTTCCTTCTTTGTTACATAATTGCAACGTATAACTTGACCTTTGTTACCTCATAATACAAAACACAATTTTGAATGAAAGGGATTACTGGAATATACATAACCGTAATAACCTGAATGGGATACTTAAACTTACAATTATACATAGAATTCATTGCACAATGGATACATTAGACTAGATGCATAATTCTAGGCATTAATGTGAAAAGGAAAGCAATTTCAGTGAATGAAACACACTGCCATTAAGTCATTACTTTTGTCGAGTCGCGTGCAGACACTCAAGGGTTGTTTGAATTTGAAATGAATTGAGTTTTTGAGTTCTTATGAAATGAAGTCTTGTGTAATTTCACTAGTCAGTCAATTTTCATCTTTGAAGCTAAGGGAATTTAATGTTTCATTTTGTGTACTGTACTTGTAATTCTAAGAAATAGGTGTAATGCTCTTTTGTCCTATGTAGTAGGCCTTTGCGTGTCTTTGCATGTACTGTTAATATATTAGCATTTGAACCTGTTTAATAATATCAAACGAAAACTGACAAAAATAAATAAATAATAAAACAAAAAAATATAATATATTAAAATAATGTAAAATTTAATCTATGTATAAAGCTAGTATTAATATATAGTTCTGCTTATTGTGTGATTTGCGTGCTGATAGGTTGAAAATTCCTATCAACTATGCATTAATGTCTTCACTAAGCCTGGAATATTCTCTGTTGAAAATAAAAAATGCAAAATTATGATAATCCAAAAGTTCATTCCTTGCACCTGGCTTGGTCCAAAAGTTTTCCTATTAGTATGCATGTCATTAATCCAGCCTCCTCCGACTTTCACCTTTCATCTCAGAGAGTAGATCCAATTTTTAGGCGTCTGAAAGGCATTCTGTGGTCTGGATCTCAAGTTTAATTTTTCATCTGCCTTGTAAAATGGAAAAGTAGACTAAGGAGGGACAAACATCATTTCTTTTACAATATTTTTAGAAAATATCCCCATATCTGTCAGTTAAATAACTAAATGTCATCCACGCTTGAGTCGTTTCACTAGGATGGTATTTTCTTGCTTCCGATTTCAGTACTTAAGAGTTTGAAGTAGGAACTGAAGAGCCAAAGACAAGAAAAGCCTCAAATGCGTGACATGATTTAATATTTCAACTTTTCCTCATTTTTTGGCAGAGTCAGATCATTACTCAAGCTGTCCTTAGGTTCCGTTCAGTGGTAGTGTAATGTAAACTTTGGGGTGGGAGACAGGTGACAACGGAGTGATGATCTGTGATGTGCTTTTTTAAGGGTTTTATAGCCGAATTCAGTCGTCTATCGCCACACACACTAGGCTCCTGTGAGTTGTTCTATGTACACACATAGATACAGTGCGAACCACGGTCAATTACCCGAATTTTACTGACCTTTGTCAAATTTTTTTCACCGAGTTTGGTTTTGCACAATAATTATGAGTATAATCAAGTTGCGTCACAACTTCTGAAGTTAATGCCTATTATTAATTTCTTTTTTACGAAAATCCGCCATACCGATACAATTTTTTGATGGAAAAGCTGGTGGAAATGCCGATTGAAATTACGGCTTAAAATTCAGAGTCATTTATCAATAATATTTGAAAATAGTGTTAAAAACTCAAATACATACTTAAAATTCAGGTCACTACATTGTAAAAAATCAAACCAATGCTTGAAACTGCAGAGTAAAACTCAAATTTCAAAATTCCAGTCAAACTAGAAACTAAAATTAAAAATTCAAATAAAAACCAAAATAAAAAAACAAAAAATTCCAACAGCATGTTGAAAAAATTCGCATTAACACTAAATATATAAATCACTTCAGAAATAGAATTCAATACTGAAATTGAATTCAATAGTATCGTATAGATTGAAATTAGCACTAAACTAAATTTTTAAGTACAATAAATGTAAAATTTTGAAACAACTACACCAAACGAAAATGCAATAAGTTTTTTAGACTACAGTAAATTTTAAATTTGGCAAATCAACCGGTTAATTTAAACACTTTAAAAAATATGTTCAGTTTAGTTGACCTCACATCAATCAGGTCAAAATGCCGCCTGTATTTTGTATTGAGGCCAGCCTACGGCACTGTATAGTACATTTGGTAGTCATTTTGAGTCCAGATCATGTATCATCTAATTAGACGCTAGATTTATTCATGCATCAGGTCTAGCCAAATGATTATGGAGAATTAGGCCTAATTCTTTTCTTGAATGAAGTTTTTGATCTCATTTCTCTTGAGTGTGAGATCTGACGATTTTGACAGTTTAATCATACTAACAGGCAGGAAGCTGGAAGAAATTTCTCCAATCCGCATCATTGAACTTCCTTTGATGATCTGCTTTGATGATGGCAGGTTTGTCGATCCTAATAAGATTTTGCATCCACGTCCAACTTCTAAACTTCACTCATCGCCTTTCTACTGCACCGCGTGCATAACCTCAGGGGATTTTCGAGTCTAAAATCTCTCAACTAAATTCAAGGTCTTGCACAGTCTTAAGTCTTAAGCCATATCGAACACTTAAGATCGACTCACTGAAAGATTATGTTCTATAGAACAAAGTAACTTGGTATTTGTTTTAGATTTTGCGGTTTCGAGGATATATATTTTATGAAGTGTCATTGAAATGTCAAACGCTGAAAGGCCAAACACAGAATTATTTATGCATTATAACGCTTGGAAATAGAAAATTCGTAAACAAAAGTGGATCGGATCGAACTTATGCATGGCACAGAACTCGAAAACCGAAAAGTCGGGATTAGATTGAAAATAATTATTTCCTTCAATGTGATATATCTCTCGGGTTAGATTAAGGTCTAGCATGTCTAATCCAATACCGAATGGGGTAACCAAAGGGAACCTCAATTGGCAAGCGTCCAATCAGGGTTGTCAGTGCTTTTCCTCGTAGCGTGGAAACCGGGGAACTGAACAGTTTACAGAATTACGTATGATTTTAAGTGGGGATTTCACGACTCAGTGACGATACGGTATGATGTACAATGAAGAACACGGTTTTCTATATGCTAAAAGATGTTCTTTTGGTTTACCACTTAGAGAAAGCACATCCTATGTTTATGAATTATGATATGTGATATATCCTCACAAATCGCAGACTTGTCTGCGACAAATTAGTAGTCAACAAATTCTACAAATTTTATATTTGCGGGTATAGACGTAGCGGCTATTATTCTTTCAATTTGGTAACGGTAATGATAACATAGCGCCGGAAACAAAGTTTTTCTAGAAATATAATGTTCCATTGATTGTTCATTCTAAAATGACTTGAATTTATTAACTATTAATTTTTATTTATTCATGACTATACTAAATGACACAGTGAAAATAACTTGAATTTTAATTAACTTTTACAATGAATCCTTTTATACATCGAACAGCGTCAAATTCTGCAGTTCTCGACCATTCATTTCCAGTCAGAATCAACTGCACCATTGAACAACAGATTTTGTTTGAGATCACAGAACGGTAGGTATTTATGGGTAATGAGTTTTGAATTAACTTGTTTGAAATTTGTAGAGCAGAATAAGGCTTCACAATATTTCAAAGAGCTAATAATTACACAAGTTAACTTCATAGAACAGTTTTGGAACTTTAGCCACGTGTTGCATGTGACTCGCCCTCGCTATGAATGGTCAGGCTGAACTTCTAAACAAAACTGTTCTACAATATTTGATTAGGTTAACTTTCAAAAACTTATCCCACTTTTGTAAACTTAATCTAGTTCAACGTTTATAAAAATCCTTGACCTGACTTCGTACCACTTCGTTCAGATTTTTGCATCCCCCAGGACGGGTAAAGGAGCACAAAGGGAGCTATTGAAAATTACATTCTACAACTATTTAGGATTTGATGTTTGAAATGTATAGAATTCAATGACGCTTTGTTCGGAAGAGGAAAACCCTTAATTAGGCTAACCTCTAAAATCTGAAGCACATTTCCAGATGTTGAACCCGAGCTTACCAAAAGAAAAAGACAATTGAAATAATCTCAAGAATGAAGACTTGGTGCCAAAAGAGTTCATATAAGACTAAGAGTACCTACTCATTGTAGATTTCAAACACAGAATTCGCGTGGCAGCTAAAACAACTAATGCAAAAGTAATCAGTCTTTGGGCTCAAATTCCAGCGAAGTAATTTTGTACATGGATCATATATCGTATCTTGCCTTGGCTCTTGCGACAGAGCATTAGTGACTGCCAACCAGGCTTAATATACCAGAAGCCTTGATTTCAAATTTTATTTGTGTTTCTTAACCTACTCAGGCTGTGTACAGAGACTGGTGCCATTTATTGAGGTATGAACTCATGAAATTCAATATACAGGGTGGACAGGATAATTTTCCCTCTGTATAAAAAAACAGAAGCAAAATTAAGATGGTTAAGCGCTATGGAATTATGTTTAATTGAATATATAATCAGTTTATAGAATTTGGAGCTTTATTCAGATTTTATGAGCCAATTAAAGTCCTATGTTCTAAGATCCTTGCAAATAAATTGCAAAATAAGCCTTGTGTTGGAAAGAAGAATAATATTAAAGCACGGGCAATTAGTATCAAATAGACCTGCGATGCTCCTGCGTTAAGTTTTTCATTATATTTAAAATTAATTAGATTTTTAAAAAGGTGCGGATAAGAAATCAGTGAAAACATTTATTTGGAATTAAAAATACCCGATTTCTAATTGAAATCGTACATCAACTTCAATTTTCAGCTCCACGTACACGGATAATCTTGTGATCTTTCTACAGTTCCAAATACAGTGTCACAAGCTGTCGTCAAAGCTATGCTTTAATAAGACAATGGAAAGTGCGGCCAAAAGACAAAGGAAAAAGTTTGCCGTAGCTCAATGTCGCGTCCCGAGTCCATACACAAACAAGTCATTACGCAAATGGGGATAGATATAATTTTGGCACACGAGTAGAATTGAATCTGGGCTGATGAGGTTACGAAGCGAAGTCTGTTGAATAATTACAGCTGAGACAGAAATAGAGAAATAATTCAAGAACAAACGGATTAAAATGAACGAACATTGAAAATAGAACAATAGCGATTTCAAGCACCACAATATGTGTACAGTATACAGGCCGTGATGCCAATTAATGTGTATTAAAAATTAGAAACGGGTTTTTTAATTATTAAAATTAATGAATGAATTTGATTTATATTATTTTATTCTTATAAGAAACAAGAATATTTTTTGATCTACCGCCATATAGATTCAGATTGACCTAAAACTCAAAGTTTGCACATCTGACTGGAACTTGACTTGGCAAATGGCCTCTAAGACCACCACAATGCCATGGCAATAGGACCTCTAAAGAGACGTATCAAAGTGAGCTGTGAGCTATCATTGTTTCACCAAAGCGTGAGAAAGCTCTTCAGACCGGGTGTCGCGTTCTGTTTTCTCGGTGTCGTCCTCGAGTTTTCCCAAAACTTCTTTTCTTTATGGATCCGCCTATTATGCCAAATGCCAACTACATATAGCTTGATGACTTGGTTCCATGAGAATTGAAACACATGACTACTTCTCTTCTCACTATAAGGCCTCGACAAATCTACTTTTTTGGCCAACCTCACCGACTACGATTACCATTACCACTAATGTCCCGAAGAACTAAGCCCTCACCCGTTTGCCCCTTACGAACCTCTTTCTTAACTTTCATTACAACTTTGGGAGGTAAGATCTCTGTCTCGGTGACACTTTAGTACTTGACTTTATGTTAGCGTCTCATTGTTTTCCTGGCCTGAACTTCTAATTTGATGCGCTTTTTTAATTAATACTTAAATTTTGAAAAGGTTTTTTGGATTGGTTTTAATTTCTGTTCTACAATTGAATCCTATTTGGAATGAAAACATTTTTTAAAGGAAATATTTCATTTTTGCTTGTGTAAATATTTTTAAAATAATATTAAAACCAATCATTGTCTACTATTGCAATGCGGCGCTTTAATTTAGATATTTGGCGCTGGCGCTAGGAATATCGTTTATTCACTAAAAAATAAAATCATATTCCATGAGCTGAAAGCGTCACTTCTCCGGTCTCCGGTATAAGACAAACTTTAGGCGCCAAAAATTCCGTTCTCGGCCATAGAATAAATTATATGCAGGCGCCAAAAATTCTGATCTGAGCTATGAAACAAATTGTCGGCGCTAAAATTCCGTTTCTCCACTATGAAACAAACTAAGCGCTAAAAATTCCGATTCTCTGCTGTATAGCAAATTTTCGGCGCTAAAAATTCAGTTTCTCCGCTACATACTTGAAATTAAAGGCGTTGATAGCGTCACTTGTCCGATATAAAATAATTTCTAGGTGCTATTAAAATGCGGAAATTACAAGGAAGTACCAATTTGTTTTACATACTGTCTGGAAAATTTGCAAAAAAATTTGGATACTGTACATCTGAATCAATAAATAATTTAGTTGAGTTTAACCTCTAAAAAAGCTATAGGCTATTTTATAGAGTCGCTCGAAATCAATTTTTAATAAACAGCAGGCTGCCGCGATAATGTTAAACTGAATTTTATATAACCAAATAACAAGTGAGTTGTGTGTGGTTAAGCACCAGTCAGTACAGTACCGTCAGCGAAGGTTAAAAATATAAACCGCCAGCATTGAAGTATCCCCCAGAAATCCGAAAAAACTGCAACATCGAAATGCAACATGACAAAGAAAAAGTATCTTTTCCATATCCACCAAGTTGAATTTTGTGGATCGTATCCAATTATTGTATAGCTCCCGATTCTTCGGTGTGGCAAAAGTATCTTAGTGCATAATCTGTATCTGTAGTTGGACTCCTCCTAATATATTTTAGTACTTGTACAATAAATCCATAGGAAGCCGGAGTCAGTAGAACAATTCTCGTCTCCAGCTGTGCTCCAATCGCTCTTCCCATTGTGTACAATTTATATCACGCCAAAAGTTGCCCATTTCATCTGTGCACCACTTTTGGACCTTATTAATCCAGGTGAGATTGCTGAATGTCAGGTTACCCGAATTAACAAAGTTGTAGGTGGTCTACGCCACAATGCCTTCCTCAATTTCACAATTCGCATCAGATTAGATTTTACAGACAAAATAAAGTTTTTTTGTGTTCTTTGCATTTGCACTACTGGTCCCGTTCCAAGTTATATAGATAGAACCAGACCCAGACGCAACCTTGAAATCCAGTTGTAGATCTTCACATCCACACAAAGAAATTTTATAGAAGTGATAATTGGGTCGTAATTTATGACATTTATTATTTATTACTGCGTCTTTGGACTCTGTTCAAACTCAGCGTCAAATTAAACTTTATGAATCAGGTCATAAAATTATGAATATTGTTTTATGCAGGAATGCTCGTAGCGAATTGAATGCATTATAATTGGGCTGTAGCGGTTTTATGTCGAATTTTTTACCAGAATCTGTTTAGTTAATTACTTTTTTAGGTCTTATTTGATTTTAAGGATAGACTATCAATCACTAATCAGAGGTAGGGCTGTTTTATTTTTTAAATTTTTTAGATTTTTAAATACATTCCAGAATATTATTGTATTTAACCGTTTTAGAAACTTAAAATTTAACTATTAAAAAATTTAATATTTCATTTTTATTACATTTTTTTTAATTCCTAATATTTTAATATTTTTCGTGAATAAATAGCCCTCTTCCTGCTAATAATTAAAGCTTTAGAGTTAGCATTAAATATACCAGCTTTGAATTTCAATAAATAGGTCAAAGGTCACAGTTGCCGTAATTAAAGACGTTGGTAATCAAAAATTTATATTTCACATAATACGAAGGTTATTCCATTGAAAAGGAATATTTTATTTAGCTCATTATTATTGTGTACTAATTTATTTAAACCTTTATTTTTCTGCATAGTGACCTTTGTACAGGTGATGCTATATGAAAAGTACGTCGTTCACACACCCTCTCGGTTTTTGCAAATAATTGAATACGGCCATGCGGCTTTGCTTTCTCAGCAAATTTACATAACCGAGCCATAATTGGCAATTAAAAAACAGAACAGGCTTCACACGAAATGAATTTTTGACAAAAAGTTTCCCTCATAAAATAAGCTGAATGAAACCTGGTTTACCCTATATTAATTATATTTAAAAATTCTAAGGTTTCAAAGTTATCCTCGGAGAAATGGGTGATGCTGAGGTGGAAGTGAAGAGTTCAGGTGGAACCTTTGTTGGGTCTGAAGCCCCAAAAAGACGACCCAAAACCTTTGTTCACTGGCAGAGACCAAAGAGTCAATTGTACGAGTACAACTATGACTACGGTTCCAATTACTACCGGCCCATGTTAGACTACTTGGATCAACGGGCACAGGGTGGACATCCTGAACAACCCAAGCCCATGACATGGGAGGAACGGGCACTCAAGTCTTACATTGACCGGAATCGAATTGCAAGTGCTCATAAAATTAGTAGGGATGCTATGCTTCTTCAGTCCATTCGGTCATCATCCAGTCGCTATGTAGCTCATACCAAGGCTTACATCTCGAGGAGAGTTACTGGAATCTGAATGAAGAGAAATTGGATGAAGATGAAGAACTGGACAGATATATTTAATATCATCGAGAATTAAGATTATATGTCTCTATTTATGTGAAAATCCAAAATTGAATTATGATATTTATATAGTTGTGTCTCTCTGTGTACATGGATCCTTTGTTCGAACGAGCTGGACTTTCGACCCGAATTTACATTTATCCATTTAGTGTTTATTCATTTCAAAATGCTACTTCTGAGTCTGTATATATCTGTATCTATTGGATAATGGAATATAATAAAGTATTTTACCCTTCGGACTGACTAAAATATATTTTGAGTGTAATGCAATTTCGCATACAGTACATGGTCATGATCACGATCTCGATTCATGGTTGACAACTAATTTGCTGCAGTGGAATCAACAGTGCAATCCGCATGCCAAAAATTCTATGCCATTGTTGCGTTTGACTGCTCTGTGCGTGCGAATCATAGATGTGTAAAATACATGGTCAAATATAATCGAAATATTGGCAATTTGTGCAAAATATCGAATATTTTAAATTCCAAGATTTCAATTTGAAGTTACAACTTTTTGTGAAATTAAAAAAAATCTAATTTTCAAAATATAAACTACAATTCTCCAAAATCCATCAAAATATTGAGCTGAACAGAGTAACTATGTATATCTATGTTCAATTTAAAAATTTCAATGCGGCTTGATTTTAATTCTAACTGATTCTAATATGCTAGATTTA
>JAQFYU010001282.1:0-15541 GCA_034694905.1 Ceratophysella granulata | reverse complement strand
TGGAGTGAAGTGGTTCGGGAATGACGAAGGTGGAGAAGTGGAGTGGAGTGGAGTATAAATTCAATAGTACATGTCTGATTATCAGTGGTATACTGAGTATTTCCAGTGTGTCTTACTGTTCTGTTAAATTAAGAATTGACGACAAGTAGAAGACTAAAAAGGTAGAATAATATGCGATCCAGGCGGATGGATCACATATCATATACTTACTACATAAAAAAGCGTTGATGCAGTGTGCGACCCGCCCGGATCGCATACTATTAGTACCAGAATATTATGTACATAAAACAACCAAATACCAAACAGGTGGCGTTTCAAAAAATTATAATGATTATTAAGAATGCTTTCTACTAGTACTACAGGTTCAGTTATACTTTAACGCTTGAACAATCTCAACTTCAAACCATTGCGCAGCGCCGCGGTAGCAGATAGATACATAGATAATAAAATAAGACGATGAATGAGAAGTACCTGTGATGAAAACGGGCGGCGATGATGCATTGTGCGCGATAAGTTACAGCAGCCACGAATTGTGCGCTAGAGGTTCTCGGCCAACGATTGAGATTTATTTTTTAAAAACAACTTCAATGTAGTATGTATATGATCAAGTTTGTTTTGCTTTTCCCATGCCCTTCAATTGCATGAATTCTTGTGTCCAGCAAAGAGCAGTACTTAAACAAAGAGAGCACTTGCTTAATTTTGGCAAATATTTATTTCAAACGTTCAGCTGCTTGCTTCTGCATAAGCTTGAACTCCGGAAGCTCTTGAATAGGTTCTCGAATGTTACGAAACCCAACAACTCCTAACTTAGTACCCGCCACTTTGCAGCCGAATCGTACGCTGGTCTCCACATCCACTTTGTTTACAAGTCCAAAAATTACGGCTGCATTGAAAGTGTCACCAGCACCTACGCCAAGTAAAAATACATAAAAGGAAAATACGCGACTCAACACAATTAAAGTCAACCAAGTTCTCTCAATAAATTCTCTCGGTTACTATCGATCGTACTGTTTCGTAACAATTGCTTACCCAGTGAATCCACGATTTTAATTGGAGGGGAGGCTTTGATATGTCTGATTTTATCTTCGGACTGACCAGCGATACAAAAAGCTGCACCATCCTCACCCCAGGGGCAAATTATAAGTATTCTGCAATGCAAAAGGCATGGAATTACCCGAAATTCCCATACCTGTTTCATCAACTTAGAAATTCAGTCTAGCTAAGCTACCCTACCCCTTTGGCAATATTTTAGAGAACATTCCAGCAGCATGTCTACAATCCGTAGCACCTTTCATAGCAGAAAACTCCTTTCCAATAAAAACGATGTCAGCTAATGGAAGTAAAATTGACAAGGCCTCGCGTTGCTTCTCAACCTGTTCAAATGCGCAAATTCCAAATGACAGGATTAAAGGTTCATTAGAGTGTTATCAACAAAGGCTTCTGTTTTTATTGCGACTCACCTCGAGTGAAACAGGAAGTTTTTTCCTAACGTAAATGGCTTCATTTTCTCCAATTTCACCGATATTACTTCCACGATGCTTTTCGTTGTAGGCTTGTACGTATTTGAGCATTTCAGGTAGTTCAGCCTCGTTTCTTGCCTAAATAATTCATACACAGCCTGTACTTCTTGAATTAGTAATTAGACAATGTTCCATATCAATAACTCTCCTCGTCAATGTTAAACCATGAGAAAGAAATGCCAGTAAATGTTGTATTATCCACTCTTCTCTAATCAACAACACAGACCAGAGCGAAGCGAAGCTGATCTCTGGTCTGTGAATCAACAGGAGTTACAATTTTAAGCCAACCTCGAAATGTATCCAGTTGAACAGGGTCAAGTCAATTTTCTCTTGAAAGTATGTAGCACTTAACTCAGGTAGGTTTCCGTTGTTGTGAACAATTGTGCGAGACCCAGTTTCTTCACTGCAAATAACGACCGAAGTCGGGCTTTGGCCGCAGGTTTGAACGGAACAGTTGTCATACTTGATTCCGTAGGACTTCATATCATTATGAAAGAAGCTAAAATATAAATACATTGTATCAATTATTTAGAATCGACTTGGATTAAGTAGCTGGATTGTTTTTTTAGAAGGACTAACGAGCTAATCGGGGTCGGATACAAAAGTGCTTACGTGAGTAAATGGTCATTAGCCAATGTTCCACAAAATTCCACGTCAGCTCCCAGAATAGCCAGGACGGATGCATTGTTTGATGCGTTTCCACCTCGTTCCCAGCTTTGTCTAGTGCATCTGTTCCAATAGTTTTGGAAGACATGGTTAAATATTTTTCTATTGAACAGTAAAATGAATGTCAAACTTTCAAACGCAAAACGTAGACCGTGAAACTTCGAACCGTTTCCGTAGAATGTAGAACACTACACTATCACCGGATGATTAGGAACCAGGAATTAGTAAATTAAGATTCTTGTCCATGGACTATGACCATGGACTACTATGACCCTTCTTTTACTATGGTGTAGGTATTTCAGATTTACCGTTGGTCACTGTCTTCCAAAGGGAATTGCGGCAGGAAGTTCACAATGTCAACACAATTGAGTCCCACTGTGCAAATAAAAGGCTTCATGCCTGTAATTAGATATAGTATTTGATGCTTTTACAATAATTGCGTTCGTATAGTGTTATAGTGTTTATAATTTATTTGCAAACTGCAAACTGAGCAGGTCATTCTGGATACTGTACTACATACTAAAGGTTCAGTTGAAGGTGACACTTGGTTGGTGTCATAATAACATTATACTCAGTTCCAGTATCTAATTTCTGTGGCTTAGGATAAAGTACAATAAATGAGTTTAGAGCCTGGGTAGGCGGTAGGCTATGCATATACCCGTAGTGACACGTAACGTGTTAAATTATTGACAAGTGACAAGACATGTAGTTGAGTAACCTGTTTTGTGTAGACTTGCTCCCAACAGTTGAGTCTTCAATCGGGTACCTAATCACATGGTAAACATCATCCACACAACAGTGTCCAATAAAAAGGAGCATATTTTATTCTCCGCCGACTGCCAGGGAAAACAGATCAATAAGCACAAGACACACACTAGTCACTTCACAAGTGGAAGTGCTATGTATTCCGGAGCGTGTTGCACCGAACAAAGAACAGACAAGACTACAAATTGTGCTTTCTGTCTTTCATCATCAGGTTTCCTGTCGGCTCAATTCTCTTCCCGGTGTAAAAGGAAAAACTCGGTCTAGTCAGTCTCCAGTCGTTCTATGGATGTCGAGATGTACGGTGGGTCTTTACCAAGTGATGGGTCTGGAGACGGAGTAGACGTTTCCTCACTCAAACCATCTTATTCTGGAAATGGGTTTGAAGTCCGGCTTGTAGATCCTGAAATTGTAAGTTGAAATCCTAATACAGTAATTAACATTCTTTATAAATGTATGTAGAATTAAATGCTCGTACTTTTCGATTCTATAGTGCTGTGCAAGACACAGTTAAGCTCCGACTAAAAACTATGATTCCGAATTAAGCAAAATGAGTACGAGTCAACTAATTTACATTTAACTTAATCTACAGGGTCGCGGAGTCTTTGCAACACGTGCTTTCAAGAAGGGGGAGACTGTCCTAACGGATACTCCATTCGTAACCTGTCAATTTGCCTGGAACCAGCTGTACTTGTATAAAGCCTGTGAATACTGTTTGCGGTAAGTTATTCATGGCTATGCAGCTTGTACCATAGCATTCTATCTGTATCGCAATGATAAACCAAACCTTGAACTTGAGTTGAACCCTGGATCTCATTGAAATCCTTGCAATCAATAGAGAATGCAAGTGTTGCATTGCAAATGCCGGTCTGTTTCAATCACAATCCTCCCTCGTCTAATTTTAATTTAATACCATGGATTCTATGTTGCAGAGCTCTTGAAACGGCTGAGGAAAATGCAAGGAGACTAGCAGGTCGACCTACCCTCCAACTTCCTCATCCGGATTGTTGTGAAACTAAGAAAGAGCTGCACGTCCCTTGCGATGAATGTGATGTAAGAATAAGTACCCACTATTATGAATTAAAAACTCGGATGGTTTTTGGTGGAATCAATATTGAACTGACTATTTCCTTAAACTTATTTAGGCTGTGTACTGCTGTCTTGACTGCAAACAAAAGGCTTGGCAGGAATACCATGCGATTCTATGCTGTAAAAGCTATGACCCTCCGGAGACACACCCCATCAAAGTTTTGGATTTGTATTGGAGGTGCTGTGAATAATTATTGAATTTTAGAAGTCGATGCGATATCTTTGTGTTGTTGACTTATGTGTCCATGTCCACTGATCCAGGATGATGCACTATCCACCTGAAACAGCAAGTATTTTCTTGTTGGTCAAGCTACTTGTGAAACTGTCTCTTGATACCGACGGATCTTTGCGGAAGAGGCTCTCTGAGGTGTGTTGCCCAATTAAATATGTTTTCCAAGTCTAAACGCATCCTATTTATTAACGCATTATTTATATTTTCAGTTTTGTAGTGTTTCGTTGGGAGAGGATGAAGCAGTTGCCCATAAAATGCTGGGCGACGAACACATAACTCGAATTATTAACTTACGAGAAATGGTGAAGAACGTGGTTAATTTTGAAAATATTCAAGACGTAAGGAAATCAAACTCATTTTATTCGTCTAAATCCAGTACTTGATAAATGACATGCCTATATTTTGCAGTTTCTAACTCCTGAAGCATTTCTGCAACTCTTCGTCCTGGTTGGTAGAAACGGCCAAGGTGTTGGGACGAGCTCCTTTGCTGCTTGGGTAGAAAATATTGAGAAACTTGAAATTGACCCTGACGAGAAAAAAGTAATTTTGGATTTGACGGATGGTATTTACGAAGCAATGGATGGGCGTAAGCTAAATTGAAATACACTAATGAAATAGCCAAAACAATAGTTTTTTTCTCACAGTATCTTTGTATTTTCCTCGTCGCAGATGTTGGACACTTTATGGATAATGAAGGAAGCGCACTCTATCCGCTTCAAAGTCTTGTGAATCACAGTTGTGTTGCCAATACGGTGGTCAAGTTTCCAGAGAGAAACCATGTACTGGGACTCGTTGCTTCGGAAGATATTGCCCAAGGGGATGAAATTACAATTTCCTATTTAGATCTCAAAGATCTTGAGCGATCTCGATATTCCCGAAACAAGTATCTGAAGTAAGTTCTGCTAGCTTAAGCTATACGTATTTTCATGTTAGCAGTGGGCAAAAATCCTTGATATTGTTATTGATCATCATACTAAGTTGCTCTTGATTCTTTATGACTTTCCAGAGAGCATTATTTGTTCGAATGCAGCTGTCCCAAGTGTTTGGAGCAAGCCATTACGGAGGAGGACCAGTTCACGAGTGAAGAGAGTGACAGTTGTTGTGAGGATGAAGATGAAGAAGAATTCGAGGACGCCTCGGATGGAATGGACGTCTAATTTGTTTGCTGCTGTGTTCCACGTACTATTGACTGCTTTTGACCAATCACAAGCGTCAAAAATGCGCTTTCCTTGTCGAATAATCATATACGAACATATCACACGAAAAATATATCCAAAAGCATGATTATAATTAAACCTCTCCCTACTATGTAAAGGACATTCACTCAGATTTAAATACAATATTCGATGTGGCTAAAGTACTGTCGATGGAGAGCTTCAACTGAAACGTAGCTTTTTATGATTATCTTACGTAAAATATGAGCATTTACCGCTTTCAAACTGGAACATTGTGAAAAAGTATATGTGGTGGAATTACTATTATATTACTACTATTACTAAACCCAAAATCAACCGAAAATATTGATTTCAATTATTGTAATTGCCAATTCTCAACAGGAATAATTCGATAATTATTATCAATTGATAAGCGCGCAGGTACATTCGACATTCAATGTATTCATCTTCATCAGTACCGAAAATGAAAGCCAAAAAACCATCGAATTCAATGAAGTCAGTGTCAGGATCGAGTCATAATATTTTTGTATTCGGAGCCGTACTATTTTTTGGTCATTCGCGATACATGTAACCAGCTTTTAACCTCCCAAGTTTTCATCAAATTTATATAAATTGCACAGAATCAGTGAGTTGCAGGTGCAATCAAGATTGCTTGACTGACTGCCACATGTACATTACAACTGGCTGCTTCGTTTTATCTAGTTTTTTAGTTTTTTTTTGTCAAGTTTTGTTTAGCATTTTGTTTTTTACAAAAAAGCATTCGAATTCGTACACCCTTGCCTTGGTCGTCAAGCTAGCTGCTCCGTTGTCACAAGACAAAATGCGAACATTTTGTGCCTGTTGCTGAGGGAATCTGTGCATGAAAATGTTTGATCAATATCTACTCCTTGAACGAACGGTAAAGAAAAAGTTTGCCTAAAATCACGTTTGCCACAGGAAATAGGAATATTTTTGATATCACACAAAAATCACGAGTTCCTTAGTTCGCTGCAAGAAGAAAGACATTATTAGTTAACATGTCAACTCCGGATCCGTCGGGGGCGAAGCCCGGGTCAACCTCGACTGAGGAAGGAGAAAAGAAGAAACGTGCAAGTAGTGCTGTCGAGGCTAAGCGTGGAAGCGTAGGAGGCGGAGGAACCGACAAAAGAAGCAGTGTTGATGCTGGGAAGGGAAAACCTCCAGCAGCAGGTCCACAGTCCACGTCCACATCAAGTGACCCGCCAGCTACCGATAATGCCCGCAAAAAGAGCAGTAGTGCAACAGACGACGGTATGCCAACACGACTTTATTTGGAAGCTTTACCAATTAAATGCACTCACTACCACTTAAATAATGGATTTTGTTCTATTTCAGGGCGAAGGAAGTCTTCGAATGCCGCGAGTGAAGCAGCAAATGGTCAGCGACGAAAAAGTAGTAAGCGTGGATCGGAATCCCATGAAATGGATGACAAGCTAACTGGGCCGCAGCGTCTGGCCGCTCTCAAGCAAAAGAAGCTGCAAAAACGAGCTGAGGAGCTTCAGCAAGTAGCGGAGATGGCGAATGAAGTAATTTGTTATTTCCATTAATTAATACAGTTTCTCGTTCGCATTCTGTGTCACGTAAGATAAGCAGATCTCGGATGCCATAAGCGCTTCGATGTAATCCAGGAATTGATCATTAGCGCTTCACATTTCACAGGAAGAAGAAGAGGAGACAACTGTTCCGCTTCTGGACAGACGAGATTCTGAACTGACTGCAGCCGAGATTCTGCAGAAGGACCTGATGATGTACGACCTGTTGATGGAACATGAAGAGCTCATGCTCATGCATGGAGAAATCAAGCCGGTTGTTGCAGAAGAAGAGGAAGAAGAAGAAGGCGCTGACGAGGAGGAAGACGAGTAGGTCACTCACAATCATGAGTGTGTTGTTGATTAAAGAAGCAAATGCAGCTTTCAAGCATTTGCAAGGCTTTTAATATGTGTGTATTATATTTGTTTCCATTGTATTTTACAGCGAAGAAGAAGATGAACAGGAAGAGGAAGCTGAAGATGGTAAATTTTCAAAATTGTATATATCTACACAATCTATGAATTTGGCGTTCTGGATGGTGTTCCACTTTCCGCTGAATACAAGGCCCAATATCGTTTCTGTTGTTGAGCAGAAGTGGTGGAAGAAGCGGAACCCGATGCGGATGCCGATGATCAGGCCCCAATGGATAATCCGGATGATCCTGACAATATTGTTAATCTGATGATGCAGGATCAACAGGATATGGATGACGCTATTAAGCTTCTTTTCATGGATACCGGACCTATCGAGCAAGAACGTAAGACTACATTTTGAACAAAATTCGATAATTTTACTCATTTTCAGATCTTGATATGATCGATATTAAACGCTAATACAATGCCTGATCTTTTTTTTCGTACGTAGCGGACAGTGTTATCAACTTCCCTGGTGTCGTTGGAATTACGCTGAGTGACAAGTCCAAGGAATTTTTTGAGATTGGTGACTTAGCGGAGAAAGAACCGAGCTACACTTACATTAGCTGCAAAAGAATCAAACTCCATTTATACATGTACCAGGACCAGTCTGAATTTGCTGAACACTACAAGCTATTCGAACACTATCCGGATTTCGCAATGCTCATTGGCCTCGATCCCACTCAGCAAACTGGACATCCTTACTTTCTCTGCACAACTATTGAATCCCGAAATCTGGTCATCAATCCACCCAAAAAGAAACGAGTGGTTTTGGATGCCAAAAAGAAGGAGGAGGTAGTACTTCGAACAATACTTGTATACTATACAGTTTCGAAACAGTTTGTAAATTATATTTATTCATGATGCAGGAAGTTTGGGCGAAGATGGCCTCGATTACTCCAAGAAAATGGCGGACATTGGGCAGCGAATTGGAAGTCGATATTGAAACGATTAGAGATGAGCGTCCTCTGGTTAGTTAATGCGTAGAATTTACGGATAGACTTTTTCTTTGAAGCGTTTCAAACTCATCAAACTCGTTTTCTAATTTTGTAGAAACAAATCTTTGCATACCGTTACATCGAAGGATTCGGTAATCCCATTCAATTTGAGAGAACTCGGATGGAGCGGGACTCCATGGCATTTACCAGTTTCCCCTCCGTCGACCCCGCCACCATTAAACTCGTTGAAGAAGCGGAAGTTGACATCGGGATTCAGGTCATGCCACCTAAGGCCACTTCCAGTAGTCAAACTGGGTTCTCCTTCAAACGGAACAAAATAATCCAATATGAAAGCCAGTTTGTGTCACCTGAAGAGGCTCAGCGCTATTTGGATTCTCCGGTTGAACTTAAGGTGCTGGTTTATACCGGATAATGAATCTTGTTATCGTTATCAATAATACTAACCGTCATATGAGACGTGATAAACAATATTCAATGATTGGATAGAGGACGAAGAGTCTCCAAAGATCACTTCTACAAAACGAACTGATGAACATGATCGTGGATGACTACAAAACTTTGAAAGCTGTCAAGGGTCACGAAGTGGAATACAACAACGAATCCGTTCTGCTTCAAGAGTATCAAACTTACTGTGATTTGAGACATTCCAAGGGACGATATGTCACTTGCATGACCTTTCATCCAATGCTGGAAGGTTCGACAAATTAAAATTTTTGGTCACGTCAGGCAAAGCGTATGCCGACTTTATCTAGGTATTAACCCATCCGTTTCGGAGTACTGTTTTAGTAAGTTGAACGATGCGATGTGCTTCGTCAATATTTTGCCCTTTGATCCAAACTTGTTTTTGCAACTTATACCACAATGGCAACCTGTTCAGCATTTCCGGAACTATAATTACGCTGCGCTTCTTTGAGATCGTGCATCCGGAACGGGCGGGTTAATTGTGCGGCTGTTGATATACGACAACCGCCACATTCATCGCTGAATATTTTAGATGTGGTCGTAATGGCGATGGCAGAGGACGCGACTTTCGACAGACGAATCGAATTCCACTCCAAAATGTTGATGGAACCCAACTTTGTGCTTTTCTGGGATTTGAAAGACCCTGTTAAGCCACAGGTACGTTAATTGATTTGAAGAGTGTGTTTGAATTTCTTTGGAAAAGTGGGAACGAATTATGGAGACCTTGTTTTGCCGTTGCAGCTTATGTTGGATGCCCCAGCTGACGTATTTACATTTATGATAAATCCGGCTGATGCCAGTCTAATTGCTGGTAAGTTTTGAGTGAGACCCCATTGTCGGAAATTACAGCATTATTTATTAGTGCCAAGCAATTCGGTAAAGATAATTTCTATTCAGGTGGTTGTGCTAATGGACAAATCGTGCTTTGGGACTTGGGCCGACTTTATTCTGAACTCAAAGCCCGAATTCAAGACAGACGACATAAGAGCAAGGATATGGGTAAACGAAAGCCTTCGTTCTTGGAAAAACTGAAGGATAATGCTGAGAAGTATGTTTGTCCACTGGTACCTGTGTCTGGACTCTCCAACTTGGATCAAAGTCATAAAAGAGTTGTGACTTCAGTTTGCTGGTTACCACCGCATGTCGAGGTCATTCAATATAAGGACATTTGTGCTAAGTAGGTTAGGCTAGTCGTATGCTAACTTCAAATATTGCAATTTCAGCTTGGTAAGAACGGAACCTTGTATGAGAACTCAACCGGAGGCAAGAGCGTTCAATTCTTCAGTTCTGCTGGTGATGGAACGCTTCGACTCTGGGACATTCGTCCACCCAAACTTGGACTCGACGAATTTGACGCAGTACCTGATCAGGATATTATTCGGAGCAACATGTGGGTTCATTTGGAAAATAACAGTTGGAAGTATTCGGCTAAGGTTGGTTGATCATAATTTCACCTTCAAAAGGATTTAAACTCTACAAATTATGATTTTGAAACTTCTTAGTACATGTTGGACGATGGGAGAGGAACGATGTATTCCTGCTTAATGTCCATCAGTGAACCGAAACAAGGTAAGGCTTGCTGGATTCCATTCAACACGGCAGCGGCAATCGTCAAGTCACTGAATTATACATTTGACAAAATGTGTGTTTAGGAGACGTAATTAAATTCGACGCTACGGCACATCGCGAGTCCTTAGCCTCCGACAGCAGTGGCCTGAACTTGGCTTCCAGCAGCAAAGATATCAATAAATCCACGTCTGGCGGAATCCCTGCATCACCTGTCACGTCCAAAAAGTCGCATATCAACATTGGTGCCTCTTCGACACAAGTTCGATCTGGTTCAATTATTGGTGGTGAAGGTCCAGGAGTGGATGTTGACTCTATTTCCGCAGCTTCTCGTCGAGCTGCTGGAATGCTCAATGTCCTGTCCACGGCTCAAACCTCCATCTTCGTCGGAACTGAAATGGGTCAAACTGTACTCTGTGATTGGCTTCGAAATAAAGATGGAACTATTAATCAGGATCAGGGACAGCGCGGTAAGATATATTACAATACAACACAATTCTAAAGTTTTTTGATGACTATCATATATTATAAATGCGTTTCTAAATAGTGTGTCAAAATGTGTTTCTGGAAACTGTACACGATGGAGCTATCACTTGTATTTCTCGATCTCCGTTCTACTACAATCTGATTCTGGTTGTTGGCGGTGGGTCCGTTTCTATTTGGAAAGAGAATTCTGGGGTAAGTACTGTACACATTGTATATTTCTCGAACGATGTCAAGCGATCAAAATGATGATATCCATGCTTTCTCTAATTTATTCAGCATCCATTGCTCGCAACCGCAGGAAGCGAGTTCTTCCCTTGGTGTGGTTGTTGGTCGAATACGCGTCCAGCAGTTTTCTTTGTTGGAACTCGGGAAGGAGCCCTACAAGTTTGGGACTTGACAGAGAAAAGCCATAGTCCAGTTCTCACTCAGCAAATATCACCTGAGAGGCTCACCAGTAATTTCAACTTACAAACTACAAGAATTGTTATCACAGTTCAATTCAAAGCCTCCAGAAAGTAAATGACAAATGACAACCTAATTATTTTTTTTAGACATTTCGATTCCGAAGCCGAAATTGGCGAAGAAACAAATTCTTGCTTTGAGTGACGCAACCGGAAATCTGTTTGTGATGCTTCTGTCGAGATACTACTACAAACCCACCCAGTTTGAGAACAGCTTCATGCAGGAACTCATGAACCGAGAGGAAGGTCGACTCAAGAATTGGATTACGGAGGCGGAAGCGCGGGACGAAACGATTCATGCGATCAACTCCAAGTGGAAGGAATCTAGAATTACGGTAAAAGCTCTAATTACCGTGGTGTGCTGTGTGATCCAAGTTTATGACCAAATCTTTTCGAAATTAGAAAAAAGCTGAGGAGGTCGCTGCAATGGAAGAGGAGGAAGAGAATCGTCTCAATGCAGATTATTCGGAGTATCTGGAATTCCAATTCAAAATTGCTGCCCGTATGAAACGAGACGAGCCCACAGTCTCCACTTCAACGGTGAACTTGGCCGAGGACTTTAGCGCACTTTTGGAAGCGGCTAAGGAGAAGGACCAAGAACTACGAGAAGCTGGAGAACTCAGCGATGACAATTCAACGAGCTCTTTGGGAAGTGACTATGACTTTCTACATTTGACCCACAAGGAACATGAGGGTGAGGCGGATGAGTCACCTAGCAGTGATCGAGATGATTACTACATGGATTATTAAAACGAAACAAAGAGAATATTTTATTACCGTGATTCATGTCGAGAACAATTAAAGGGAAATATCGTCTACAAGATTTGCAAGTTCATTAGCGTGTTTGGTGTTTTTCTTCTTGTTTTTTCTAATCTTCTTCATGAAGGCCTTCTTGGTTGCCACCAGACCATGGAGCTTGGGCTTTTCAGGTGTTGTTTTCTTGGCACCTTTCTCCAACTTTCTCCTTTCCTTACTTGGCATGTCCGTGTCAACTGCAAAGGAGACAGACTTTTTCGCTGCACTTCGTGTGACACGTCCAACAGGTTTCTCCTCTTCCTCTTCTGACGAAGGTTCCATTTCAACATCATCCTCGTCCTCACTCTCATCTGCTTCCATGGCTTGTTCTGAACCGGAAAAGTTGGACAAGGAAAATGGAGCAGACATTGTTGAGACAAAGGCTGTGGCTGTCGTCGTGGTTGGAAGTTCTGGGGGTTCCGTGAAAAATCGAATTGAACCTCTGAAATCCAAACAATTGACAATAATTATTGCATTTCAGTGGTGACTGAAACTTGACATATGAGTTCAGTTCATTTGAATAGCTTACGTGTGCCAATCATGAATAATCTTCTGCTCGGCTGCTTCCGGATTCGGCACACCTCCTTTTTTGATTTGACCGAACTTAGTAGCAATGAGGGATAGAAATTCCTCGGTACCCTTAAAATCGGAAATTCCATACTGAAGCATCAGAGTGGTTTTGGGCACTCGACTTAAAATTATGTCCACGGTCATTGCATCGCTGCCTTTCTCCTTTGAAAAACAAACTCCGGGTGAGTCAATCAGACGGAGCTTGGAGTCGAGGTGGACGACTTGACATGCTCTAGAAGAAAATAGATAGATAGAAGTTCGATGAGTTTTGCATTGATGAAATAGTACATGGTACAATACGCTACTACAATGTTCGTTATCTTACCGTGTAACTCCGGGTTTAGCTCCAATGTTACATGCTTTTGACCTCTTGAGAGAGTTGATCAGCGAACTTTTGCCCACATTTGGCATTCCTATGACCCCGACCGTTAGCCCACCAGCATTTCCTCTTGCCCACGTTCCAAGCAATCCCATTAGATCTGAGACACCTATGCTTTTCTTCGTGTCCATCGAGGCCTGACTGTTTACGTTCACTGCTCCAATCGAACCAAACCGATCCTTTTGCTTCTGTGTGTTGGCTTTGAACGGTAGAACAACGCAGCCTTCACTGTCGATTTAGAATTTAAGTATTTAATTATACAGAAAGCCTCTCTGAGGGAAAGTTCGATCGGGTAAGTTAATTTACTTACGTCTGATTCAGGTAAGTTATCCATTTCTGAAGATTTTCCACAGGAATAAGATCGCACTTGTTTAGAACCATGATCAACTTCTTGTCAGTGTGACTTCTGACCGTCTCTTCGGCTTCTGTGCTGCGGGTACCCAAAGGATCACGGGAGTCCAAAACTTGAATTATAACATCCGAATCTCCAATAACCTGAATGAGGATTCAAATCAATGATAATGAGTAAACGACGGTTACAACTGTAGAATTAAACCTAGCATCTGTTCGCAATTCGGAATTGAATTTTGTACCTGCTGAAATTCTCGATAAAAGGCTTTCAAACTTGAATCCCGTTGTCCTTTCTGTTGTTCCAATTTCTCGAAGAAATAACCCCTTTCTTCCGCCTTTTTACGTAGGTCATCGAAGCTTGTTCCAGTAGGCTTGGTCACGGCACTTGAAAGAGTGTTGAGCTTCACAACACCGGTTTTGGTGAGGGACGGTTCGGAATTGGACAACCCACGCTTCTCCGCCACGATATTGGCCCGCTTCTCCTTTCTGATTGCCTTCACTTCCTCCCGTCGCTTGAGCTTGGATTGCTGGATACTTTCTCGAAGTGCAATAGCTTCTGTGAGAATCTGACCCTTGAAAGGACAGTCACCTGGAACAGTAATCAGCTTGTGCTTCCCACTCTTTCCTCGAGCCTTGACCTTTTCATCCTTCCGAATCTTTCGATTGTGCTCCCGAACCTTCCGCTCAATCTTATAACGTTTCTTTGCGGGCATCCGCTTCGATTTACTTTCTAAAAGTAATACAAAAAGTGAGTTAGAATAACGTATGAGCACAAGAGTGACAAAGATCATACACGTCCCGAAATAATACCAAAAATTCTACAATACCATATAAGCTGTGAATCAACTGCAATGGAAAGTCCCACTCCTTGTCGCGCATTCTGGTTTAGTCTTAGTACTTACGTGGATCATGGATCGAATTCTACCTTTTTTCGATAACGAATTTCTTATCCGAGGATGAAGAAAAGATCAATATTCAAAATTCAAATACCCTCATGTCACATGTAAATGTAAACGACAATGGTATTACTGGTTGCGATCTATATGTGCGTTTTATAATCGCAACCTGCGATTAAATGTCAACATGTCATGTTCCATGCAGCCTCTCCAGAGTCGTCGTGAGTCAGTAATCATGTAAAGGGCTTCATGACATGGCACAGGCCACAGAGAGGCATCGTTCATCGCCCGCTACCCACTATTAGAATGACCCAAATCCCAAAAAACACAACTTCAAAAGCGTGAACTGTGCCCCGCGCCTGATTAACATTTGACTATGTCTTACGTAGACTTGACACAGTCTCACGCCTCTCCTAAAACCTTTTCAGCGTAGCCAAAGCTCAAACCAAAACGACAGACTGTGACAGTTGAAGTTGAAGTTGACAGTTGAAGAAAGCAAAGATCATAATTTTTGCTAGCACACACGCATGAATCAAGGCAACAACTAAAAATGAAAGTAGTTGATTGGAATTTGAAATAATATTGTGGTTTAACTTACTGAGGAATTTCTTGACCATCTTGACCTTTTGTGGATTACTTGGAACCGCTCAAATTAGTATCTTCTAAATCCTGCCGGGAGTCCGATGAACAGAAGACAATCCACTAATTGTCAATTAAAACCGGCAACTTGCAATTGCAATTTGCAATTCACAACTGAAGTTGGAATTCTATTCCTCGTGGTCTGCTCGTGTCAATTTGAAATTACACGCGGCTTGAGATTGAATTTTGGTGCATACTTCTCTCGAGTTAAATCCCAAACGCTCGTCACGCACTCTTTAGTACGCTATTTGATTTTTGGTCTTTTTGATTTTGACCAACGTGAATCCCTCCTACATAGACGAATCATACAAATATGAATAAATTTTTTTTTTAATGTTAATAATTCTTTTATTTCAACTTCCACTTAATTTCAAATTAAATTGGAATAAATACAATTTTCGCACGATATTTTGGTGCGGATGTGTGCTTGTGAATCTTATTCGGCCTACCCTTGATACACCGCGCACCGCCAAAGATCATTGGATTATGAACAAAATAAATTGAAACATTTGAACGGTGTAACGTGTGGGATCGCCTTTATAAATTAATAATGCTTGGTTTTTTAGAGATAG